>VMDO01027896.1:0-24596 GCA_007922755.1 Pedetes capensis | reverse complement strand
GGGGGGGAGGGAAGATAAGAATGAGGTCAATACAAATGGACTAGAAATCGCATGTAATTGTTCTAACAAGATAGAAACAAAGACCACTACAGGAAAAGTTTCTATCTTAAACAGAAATGGAACCCAAGGACATATAGAAAAATACTATATAGTAAAAGATAGAGAAGACTTGGATGGGAAACTTAGATAGGAAGGGGGGCAGGGGAGAAACATAGAGGAGGGTAAGGGGTAACCTGTATGAATAATGCTTATCAAATTGCATATATGAAAATTGTCACAACGAAAAGCATGTCAAAATGAATCACATTATGATGTACATTAAAAATTTCTAACAAAAAATTATTTTTAGTACTGCAGGATTGAGGAAATAAATACATTAATTTTTAATTATATAATTTAATATTTAATTAATGCATTAAGAGGTAAGGTATATCTTATTTTTGTCCATTTTTAAGATAAATAAAGATTTAGACATTTCAGTCAGACAGCTGCCAAGTATTAGGGACCAGAAATAACCAGGATGTCTGCCCTCTGGGTCCTTCATCTTCTCCTACCATTCACTCAATTAACAGGGTTAATGCTCCAGGATATATATGTACATTTTAAAGCTACCTTAAGCTTAATTTGAATGATGGTATAACAGAGATTCTATGAACTTTGGATCCCTCCAGATTAGGTTTCATATTCCATATTAGTTTCCTGTAGGCTTTTGGCATTGGGCAGATCACATAATCTCCCTGAATATGATTTTCCTCGTCAGTGAAGTAAACATAGTAAAATCTAACTTGCTGGATTGTAGTGAAAATCAAATGAGATAATTAGACAAAGAGTACTGGGCATGCATATCTATTTATTTAAGAAGAAAATAAGGATCCATATTGGTAGAATGGTTAGTATATCCAGTGTTGTACCATGAATGACTTCATTTCATACACAAGATTGAAGACTGATCCAACTAAAGAGTAGTAATTAAGCTCAAAATAAACCCTAGTAACAACATGTCAGTTAACAAAGAGTTTATGTGGAATGTTACATATGACAAGATTGAGGAATTAGAAAGGTTAACTCTTTGATAATAATGCAACTTCTATAATTCATAATTAAGTATAGCAAATATTCACAATTTCCCTCACATAAGAGTGATAAGTCAAGTATATAGACTTAGTTTTGTCTTGATGCAAAATAAAGACAATTGCCCAAAAGATTTAGATCCCTAATGATCTTTCACTCTGCTCACACTTTGGTTTTCTAACAATGACATATGTATGGATATCAAATGAAGTAGTGATTTTCCTTCCTGAAAAGATGTCTCCTCTTAATTGGATATTTTAAGATCAAATGTGTTTTTTTAAGTGGCTGCTCGTAAAAGCTAAATTTCACCCTACCTTTTCTTGATATAAACTATCAATAATTATTCTGTAGCATTAAAAAAGGAAGGATATGTTAAGAAAGCATTGAGAAATATAAGGATATTATAAGCCATAACGCAGTATCTTAAAAAATTCATATTCCAAAATGATGTCATGTAATTGTTTTCCTATCTTGCCAATCCTATTATGATAATTTTTACACTCAGATGAAGAGTTCAAAGTATATATCCCAGTATATTTGGAATTTTTGCATGAAAAAGTGACATTTTAAATCAGAAAAGAATGAAAGAATAATAAAATGAATGCTGTTAGGGTACTAACTCTTCATTTAGGAGAAAATAAAGTTTGATTACTAATCCTCATATATAAAAAGGAATGCTAAACCGGCACCATGGCACTCACTTGCAGTCCCTGCTACTCAGGAGGCTGAGATAGTAAGATTGTGAATTCCAGGACAGTGGCAGCCTGTGAAACTTAGTGAGACCCGGTCTCAAAAAGAAAAATAAGAAAGGGGCTAAAAGTGCAGTTCAGTGGTAGAGCACTTGCTTAGCATGAGTGGGTCCTTGGGTTCAACACCCAGTACTGAGGGACACAAAAGGAATTTTAGATGGATGGAAGATATAAGCATAATATTTGGAAGAAAGCATACAGAAGGCATATGGGCACAACATGTAGACTTCATAGAAACTACACACTTTTCTATAGTGAAAGATGCCATAACTAGCAAGCAGTAGAGGATTGGAAAACAATAAAAAGGGAATTTCAATAAAGCAATGCAGATGTGAAAAACTAAATGGTAAAGTAGACAAATAATGCAAATAGGCAATTCCTAGGGAAAAAATAGCCAATACACACTTAAAACAAAATAGAAATTCTATGGTCAAGAGCACAGTTGCCTGACCCTAATATTGTTTTGGCTTTGCAGCAGCAGCTATCCTTTGGTGGACCATGGTTGTTCATTACTTTCATGAAGCAACACTGCTGGTCCATTGGGGTTCTTGATTCAAAGATGTTCTCTGATATTTCCAACCCCAATTTAACTAATAGTAGACCTCATGGCATCCATGGACTACTTTTGATGTTTATTTTTAATGCCAACTATTTAAAAGGAAAGTCAGATGTGGCCAATCTGCTCAATGGAAAGAACTGAAGACAGTCCTAATAACCCTCACCAATAATACACTTGATGAACTGTATTTTATATTTTCACTGATACTTGGGCTGTTGCCAGTGTCCCATGTGTGTCTTGTCTGCCACTTGGAAGATGGAAGATTGGCAGATTAAATGCACTGCTCTTTGGACATAAATTGTGGAAACAAATCTCAGCTGGCAATTGAACCGACTGAGTCACTCACTCATTTTTTTTTTTTTTTTGATGAGCCTCATGGGAATTAAGATGCTGATCAAACCTCTACTGCTCAGATGGCCACCATGACTATGTAATTTCATCATAATACTGGACGTGATAACACATCCACTTTTACAGACTGGGCATAAAGGACTATGTTCCTTGTACAAAAGTCAATACCTCATGCCAAATTTGTGACTCTTGCCAAAAGTAGGCACATTTGAATTGCAGTGAAAAGACACGCTGTAGGAGTTGTTCCCCTGACCTTTGCTGGCAAGCTGAGTACCTTAGATCTTCGATCTCTCTCTTGAGGCTATCTGTGGTATCAATGACTGCCAATATTGTTTCTAGTTATGGTTCTGCTATTCCAGTTTGATCAGTTAACTTTGTCAACTCATTATGACCCTTGAAATGAAACTGTACCATGTTCTGCTTTCCAAACCATCTAGAGTCTGACAATGATTTGCCTTTTGTCATAAAAGTCACTCAAAATGAGCTGATAGTCAAAGTATTTCCTGGACGTTCATGCCCCTTATCATCTTCTGGCTGCTAAAATCATTGACAAAATTATATATATTTAAAAATTTTTGAAGTTGATTTCTGACTCTACTTTCCTTATCCCTTTCTGGTCCAAACCCATTTTATAATGAAAATTCAATTACTAAATATGACTAGAATGAATTTGTCTACTTTTGGCTGCTTCCTTGGCAATGACCAAATGAAAGGGCAGAAGAAACATAAAATTATTTTGAAAATTGAGAATTCTGTCCTAAAAATTCCTGGGCATGATACATCTCTTTCTATCTCCAGTAACCTCAAGACGTGCTCGATTGGTCTAAATTTTAGGTGACAGCCTGGCCAAAAGGGAAGCTAAGGGATTCAAAGAATGATTCCAGTTCATCCACCTGATTCTAGCAAGGTGACTATATATGCAGACATTATCATAACTCTCTGCATCACCTCTGGAGAACATTGGAGCACGGAGAATTGAAATATCTGGTGATGCTCACATGCTACTTGCTTTTTTGTGAATAATAATGCCTTTGCCTGTGACCTTGGAATCTCATGTCCTTTACCAGCACTCATGAGATAGTAACAGGCTATTTTAATTAGCTTCTAAGAAAGGCAAACTCAAATTCTAGACTAGTATATACATGAATCTGCTATTCACCAAAAATGGAAAAGTTGAGAATTTGATTGCAAACAAAAGAGATTATGGTGGCTCCCGCCTTATCTATTGAGAATTTGTTCCAAGATCTCCAGTGGATGCCTGAATCCACAGAAAGTACCAAACCACATATCTATTATTCTTTTTCCTGTACATACATTGAGCTGCTGGGGTTTAGCTCATTTGGTAGAGTGCTGCTCTGTGTTCTTTGAAGCACCGTGTTTGATCCCCAGCATTGCAAAATTTGGAGAAGCATCTTGCAGCCCACTTATAAAATCGTCCCAAAACAATCAGTCATCCAAAAGCCTATTACTAGCAGGAAGCACTGACATAGTGCTGGGCATGACACAGTGTTGAGGAGTGTTTCATTCTGCTGTACATAGGGTCACTATGAGTCAGACCCAACTCAATGGCACCTAACAACAAAAACAAGTACATGCATACCTGTGATAATGTTTAATTTATAAATTAGGCATAATAAAATTAACAATAATAACTAAAAATGAAATAGAACAATTATAATATACTGTAAAAAGTTATGTGAATGCAATCTCTCCCTCTTAAAATATCCTATTGTACTGTATTCACCCTTCTTATGATGATGGATGATGATACAATTCCTATATGATGAGACAAAGTGCGATGAATAATATAAGCATTGTGAAGTAGAGTTATGATACTATGTCAGGGTTACTAGAACACAAGTACTGTAATATCATGACAGTCAATTTCATGACTGATACAATTACTAAGTAACTAATGGGCAGGTAGTATATACAGTATAGATATGCTGGACTAAAGGATGATTCATTTTTGTGGGGAGATGGATTAATTATTAATAATTAATATTAAAATAATTAATTTTTCACTTAAAATTTTCAGACTGTTAACTAAAATAATATAAAGATTCTCCAAGGCATTAATAAGCTTACCTGGGTATAGAAGAACATTGTAATGGGAATATGAGCAGTAGAGTAAACTATAAGCATATTCAAAGAGGCTGAGGCAAAGAGAAACTTCTGCAGCCAAAACAAGGAGGATCACAGACAATATTTTAAAATGATCATTATTGACTGCACAGATCAAGGGCAAAAGGGCCATGAATCCAAGATTAAATAGACAGTCATTGAGCAGATGTCCTTGCAGTAATATTTTCTGTGTTAGGTTACACTGGCCTTTGTGCACAGTTGTGGGTATCGCAGAATATTTGTGAATATTTCTTGTCACAGGCACACATGCACAAGATTCCCTCCTTATAAACCTCTTAGTTCACCTCCCAATTTTGTTTATTTATCTATTTATTTTGCTAGGGTATGACACAAGTGCTTCCATTTTGATTCTGACAACATTCACAGGACTCTGGCTGACCACAGGTAAGTGAAACTCTAGAAAGAACCACAGAGAAGGAGGGACAGCCTCAGAAAACACACAAGCATTTTCTATTCAATCATTCAACTGCATCTGGCTTATTCTTCTTAAGTGTTGATTAACCAAATTATTTAGGCCAATCATTATTTTAAAGGGAGTCCCAAGTACAGTCATAGCATCTGACTTATTCAAAATAAAATATATGCATTTTTGAGAAAAATGTGGTTTTCTTCTTTCAGTCATTATAACTATAGTTGGAACAACTTTAGTTTTAATTTCTATTGTAAAAGAATTACTAATTATATAAAACAATACTAATTTTTTTGATTCAAGCAAATATTACCCAAATTAGCTTAAAATTAGTCTTTACATAGCACTTGTTGGGTTTTTATGTTATGTAATCATTTTGTTAACAATGGGTTCTACAGAAATGCTCCTAGTTAAAAGAAGTAAGGAAATTAATTTTCTCAGCAAATTATGAACTGAAAGATGGCTTTGACGAGCCTCTTATATTCTACCTTTTATTTTTGACTATCTTTTTTCCTTAGCTGGAACTGTGTAAATCCGGTGAGATTCAAAAATGCCAACTTGTCACTTATGTCCAAAACAGTAAATATTACTTACTAATATTGCAATGAATCTCCTCAGTATAGATGAAATTTCAGTACTATATCTAACAACAGGGACAAAGAAAGAGATCACAACACAAGTTGTAGGTCTCTTGTGCACAATAAGAAAAAAATATTTGAAAAATGTCCATTGGTATGCTCTGGCTGGCAAGTGTAATTAATTTCAACATGCATCTACTTAATGGAATATAAAGATTACTCAGTAGTGTGATATGTTTGTGTGTGTGTGCATGCACACATGGGATGTATGAAAACTTCACCTATAAAAATGTGAATCAGAGTAAAGCAATAAATTTCCTTTGCTGCTTTATTTCTTAACCACAGCTGGAGTTTTAGGGGATTAGAGGTCTCCATATTTTGATGCTAGCACAATCACTACAAATGTTTAACTCCAGAGTTTTGCACATAAGGCAAAACTCATACATGGTTATTATAAGAATTGCATGAGATTGTATATAAAAATTATTTGACATTTTATACTTTCTAAAGTAATTCAAAGTTGACCCAAGCTTATTTATAACTAGACTGTAATTTATGTACTTTGTGAGAAGACTTCATACATCCAACACAGTTGTGGATTGAACTATGGGGGAAAAATCTGATTTCATAAGGATATTACATGTATAATTTCCATGACATAATGTTTTACATTGATGAACTCATTTTTCCCCAGTGAAATCTAGTATTAGAATCATAGCCTAAGGCAATCAGACAATCCAGTATAAATATATATATATATATATATATATATATATATATATATATATATATATATATTATGTGTTCTGACTATGCTTTCCCCCTGGTTCCCATTTAGTCACTAGTAGTAATAAGCTTCTGATCAATTTCAGGGTTTTCTTTTATCTCTTACCTTGAAACTAAGTAGGAAGGTCAATCTCACCAGTCAATTGCAAACCTTTCCATAGTAAGTGGAATCCTGTATTGAATCTCTTACATACAGAAGAAAGGTCAGTTTTACTGTAAATATCATGTCTGTCATTGAAACAAGACATTTCTTAGCTACTGACAGATGTACTTATTCACCTACAGGCTTCCCTAGGGTTGTTTTCTCCTCTTACATTCTAACTGTCTCTAGTTTAAACTCTCATTCAGTAACTACAGGTCTAATGTGGGTAAGAAATTAATTCAATGTTGATTACCTAGGAGTTGTGTGACCTTCAGCAAATTACTCAGTATCTCTGAACTTGAGTTTCCCCATTTATAGAAAGAAGATTTAAAGTCATTGTGAGAATTACATGAGATGATACACATAAATAACCTAACACATAGTAAATAAATGACTATTAATATGTGCCATTTGCATTTGAGTTCTTTCAATCCACCCCAACCAACATTTACTTTCTCCACTACTACCTAAATAAATCTTACCTCTCATAAATTTTATTTCAAATTCAACTTTTCTTTTGAATTTTTGAAAATGTCCTAAGGTGAAAGTGATTTCTCTACCCTCCAAAACATGTCAAAGCCTTCTGTAAGTAAAAACAAAATGAATTGTCTAATTTTAAAATTATTTGTGTGTGTTATTTTCTTCACTATATACTTCATTCATAAAACTGTAACTAAGACATCAGCCATAGGAACACTGAGAACCATGCATTGCACTTAGAAAAGAAATTCACATGTTAGTTGCTGTCAAGTTGAATTTGTCTCATAGTGACACTATGTACAACACAATGAAATACTACCGGACACTACCATGCACATGATCTTTTTATGTTTGAGCCATTGTTGCAGCCACTGTGCTTCTTCTCATTTTGAGTCATGCCACATCAACAACTGGGGATCCTAGGAGCTTTACTCCACTCTCATCATTAAAGTTAACTCTCCCTTTAGGAGGAAACTCTTCCCCAGTCATCTTTTGAATGCCTTCCAGTGTTGGGGAGCTCTTTTCCTGGCACTGTATTTAACAAAGTTCTTCTCTGATATTCATAGGATTTTCAATGGCTAATTGTTTCTGGAATAGGGTGCTGGGTCCTTATACCTAGTCTGTCTTAGTCTGGAAGCTCAGATGAAACCTGTGTACTATAGGTGGGCCTGCTGGTACCTGAAATACCAGTGGCATAGCTTTCAGCATTTCAGCAACACACAAGCTCCCACAGCAGGACAAGCTGACAGACACTTGAGGGAAGAAGTTCACATAGAATTTATTTAATTAATATATGTTTAAAATGGACACATGAGTGAATATATGTATCCTAGGTCTCTGTTTCTAATTATGTTGAAGTGATTTGTTCTTCAGTATTAAAGCATTGCACTCTATATTTTCCATATGCAGAACTTCAAAGTCTAGCAACTTCAATTAATTTGAGTGAAAAATAAGAGTTAAGCCTGAAAATGTGTGTGATTTAAACAGAAAATAAAACGAAAGAATGGCCTTGTTTTGTTATATTAAAGCTAATGTTATTTAATCTTCCAAAACGTTATGATGCTAAAACTTTGTAAGGAAAATATTGGGAACAAGCTTTTTTCTCTTAAACATGAGGTATCCTTATGCTAACTTTATTAAATGACAGTTCTCCCATAGTACATATTAGAGTTATTTTGGACAGATGCTTTTGCAAGCAGAGGAAAAAAATGATTCTTGACATAAGCCCATTTTAATCACATGCCAATGATAGTGTTTCTCAATCATTTTTAATTCAAATTTGCAACTTGAACAACTACCTAGTGAATTTTATTCTGACATTTGGACTATTTAGACATCTGTTTTTCAAACATATTCTTACTTCACTCAAATAATGATCCAAGCAATTGTTTCATATTATTGAAGTAAATCCAAATTTTGTGCAATAAGTGCATTTATTAAGCAATGAATATTTAACTCAACTCAATTGCACAAACATTATTAAGGAGACCACTCTGTGTAAAGAACAGTACAATCTACTATGGTGGTTATAGAATTGGAGTAGGATTTTTGTGTCACATGGTAACACTGTAATAGATGTAATGTTTAAAAATAAATACTAACATGAAAGAATGCCTGAAGCTGTACCACTGTGGCATCTGATTTCATCAGATCTTGGAAGCTAAGCAGGGTCAGACCTGGTTAGTACTTGGACGGGAGACCACCTGGGAACACCAGGTGCTTTAGGCTTAGGAGAAGGACTTGGCAATACACTCCCAAAAAACAATCGGCCATTGAAAACCCTGTGAATAGAAGAGAAGCACTGACAATAGTGTTTCATCTGTTGTACGTAGGGTTGTTGAGTCAGATACCTACTCCACAGCACCTAACAACAACCTGATGGAAAATGGAATGAAAACACATTTCTTTTTCACTCAAAAACTCATACTCAAAAGCACTACACAAAGCACATACAAATTTTCTTCATATTTATGTATGGAAACTATAAAAGACTTCATTAGTTAATGAATTGATCTTCTGCATTGACCCTAGAGGACACCAAAATCTCACCTATTTTTAACCTTGGTCTCAGGTACTCATGTCAGTCATTTCCTGAAGTATGTAAGATTGTTATAAAAATGTATTACAATGCCTTCTTTCCCAGGAATGCTTCTTTCACCTCCATGTCCCTCATTTTCTATGAAAATTCGTCCATTATTTGTTGGGTGTAATTGAAAAGTGATCAGGGAAGAAGAGGTCATAAGGGCTCCCTTAGAGCCATAGAATTATGACATATGATGGATAAGTATGCATTATCTGCAGAGAGGAGGCTTTTGTGGAAATATGAAGGACAAGTATGCATTATCTGGAATAAGAGTCTTAGAATCATCCAGAGTGAGTTTGATTTTTTGAACACAACCTGACAGATGTAACCAAATTGTCAAGAGAGACAATTTTAATCTCAGAGTTTCATTCCTGTTTAAAAGAGCTTACTTTTCCACAGAAGTTTTGCCAAGCACATACTGCAAACATTGTGTTGTATTTCTATTTTCAAAATCCTTCTGGGATCATTTCATCTTAACAGCTATTGTTGCTATTATTGTTAGGTGCCTTTGAGTCAGGTTCTACTCATAGTGACCTTCATAGCATTTCCAATGGCTGATTGTTTCGGATTGCTTCGGGAGTGGATTGCCACATTCTTTTCCTGTTTTTGCAGTGCTAGAGATTGAACCCAGGTCCTCAGAGAGTTCAGCGCAACACTCTATCAACTGAGATTACTTTGGTGTTTTGCAAAGACCTAGGACTGTCAGATTGGCATTTGGAATTAAGCAACACTGCCCTCTAGAGGAATTCGAGGTGTTTCAGATGCCCTCTGATCAGCAAGGTACTGAGAAAAACATGTTCTTCCCAATCTCTTAATGTGATCTACCCTAACAGTACTATGAAAAACTAAGCTATAGTCATAGTATTGGCTTCCATAATGCGCAGATCTATTGATGGAGGCATGTGTTCCGTGTATGTCAAACTGGAGAGAAAAGCAGTTGGCCCCTGAAATAAGTGTGATCAAGGAGGCCTGACTGAATAGGATGTTAGAAAAAGCAGAAATGTCAGCCAACACTCTGGAAAGAAAGTCTATCTAGACTTCCTAAATCTGCTGTGTGAACATTTCCTAAATCAACTAGCCATGTAAAAGAGAATAAAAGAAAGCAAGAGCAATTGAAAGGGTAGCATGAAATGTGATGGATCTAGCAGAGGGGAGAAGTCTGATGGCAGTTGTCATGGAAGTTGATGGTTCAGGAGACATGAAGAACAATTCAGGCAGAGACCCATCCCAGCTATTGTATAATTATGGATGACAGCAGAATACTAGTCACAGGAGGAGTTAGGTAATGAGAGAAATAGCCATTAAAACATTTCACTTCTAACATTCCCATTACCACCACCCTGAGGGACTTCTCAAGGTTATAGAAAATTTTTGAATCAATCCTTTTCTCAGACTTCTTTGCTCTTCATAAATTACTGAGAGCCTTAGTCAAATGAATATCGCTTCCTCCAATATTTCCAAGAGGAGTTTGTGAAGACTTGTTATTTCTTCTATAATACCTGGTAGAATTCATTAATAAAGATATCTAGGCATAGGTTTTCTTTGTGAGATTTTAAATAAATCATCCATTATCTTTTTGTTATGGATCTATTGAAATTTACTATCCTTTCTTAAGCTAGTTTTGGTAATTGTATCTTTCTAGGAATTTGTTAATTTCATCAAAATTATCTATTGATTGGGGTAAAGTTTGTTTTTTGTTTTTGTTTTTTTGTTTTTTGTTTGTTTGTTTGTTTGTTTCAGTACTGGGGGTTGAACCCAGGGCCTCGTGCCTGCATGCTTTGCAAGTGCTGGACCACTGAGCTGCACCCCCAGCCCTTTTTTTTTTTTTTTTTTTTTTACCTTTTGAGACAGGGTCTCACTAAGTTATGCAGACTTCCTCTGGTCTTGAACTTGCGATCCTCATTCTCCGCCTCCCAAGCTGCTGGGATTACAGGCGTGCGCCACCACGCCCGGCCTATATTTTCTTATAATTCTTTTTTGTTGGAAATTTTTAATGTACAACTTAATGTGTTTCATTCCGACATGTATTTCATTGTGACATTTCCATATATGTATTTGGAGATTCAATAGTTATGATCTCTTTTTCATTCCTGACCTGGTAATTTTATCTGCTTTTCCTTTTTTTTTCATGTACTATTTGGGGAGAGGGCTTGTTATGTTCTCCATTCCACAACTTCAGAAGTACAATCGTGTATTTGATTCTAATTTTCAGACAGTATAATCCATTTTAATTGGTTTAACAAAAAATTATTCCAAGTTATACCATACAGAAGGGTCACAGAAATCGCCCAGGATATAATGACAAGGATGAAAAAAGCCAGGAAAAATGCCCCGTTAGGTTGGGGGACTATGGCAGTAGAGTCCTCCAGTGTGTGGTGCCACCTCAAGTTGTTCATTTTTCACTTTTATCTAGTCAGTAGAAAGAAGGTCATATAAAGGAACCTAGTCAGGAGTCTGGAAAACACATTTACAATAGCTTTATAATGTTGTTGTTGTTAGGTACTGTCCAGTTGGCATCTGACTCATAGGGACCCTACTTACAACTGGGGAAACACTGTTGTCAGTGCTTCTCTGTTATTCATAGGGTTTTCAATGGCAGATTGATTTTGGGGAGTGGGTTGCTGGGTGCACCTCTCAATATAGCAACATAATCTTATGTAAGAAGTCACAAATCCTATATATTTGTATAACCTAGAGCTTAGGACAGAATGTAGTACATTTTATGGTAGCACTGCTCAATAGGATTTTCTACAATGATGGGAATATTTTATGTTCACACTATCCAGTAGGATAGCCATTAGGCATGGGTGTCCACTGACATATCAAATGTTCTTAGTATGAAAAGCCTAATTTTAACCATTTAATTTTGATTAATTTTAATGCAAATATGTATGCTTAGAGACCCCAGTATTGGACAGTATAGTATTGGCTTTCAGATTAGCTTAATGAATTAATAACTAACAAAAATATTGTGCATGTAACTCCCATACATCTTGACCTTTGTTATCATTACATTTTCATGTTGTCATTTGTTTACTTACATATATTAATTTCAACTCCTAATTTACCTTCAGAAAAAGTAATAATTTAATAAGAAGTTTAGCCAACAAAAACCAGCTTTTCTCTCTCTCTTTTGCTCATCCTTCATGAGGAATTTATTCAGCTGGGCACCATGGCATATGTCTGTAATCTCAGCAATTTAGGAAAAAGCTGAGGCAGGGAGATTGTGAATTTAAGTCCACAGGCAGCCTGTGTAACTTAGCAAGATCCTGTCTCACAAAAAGGAAAAAGATGTAGGTGAGGCTAGGGGTGTAGCTTAGTGGTAGTACACTTGCCTAACCTGTGTGAGGAGCTGGGTGCAACCTCCCACTACAGAAAAAAATTCAATGAAGAGAATTTTTGAAAATTAGTAGTGATATCAGCATAATGCATAATTTTTATATTGGAGAATAAATTCAGGATAACAATTTTAATTATTTTCTTTGTGTCAAGTGATGTAATCTGGAACAAAAATAAGAAGTGACTATGGTAAAAGATCAATTTATTAGCATGTATGTATGTGTATATATATATATATATATATATATATATATATATATATATAATTTGGAGTTTGCATTCTTAATTCCTTGTGATTTGGCTGAAATTTCAGCTCCATAGTTTGTAGTTCTGACCTCTCACATATATGTTTCTTTTCAAAACACATCTTCTCACATGTATTTGTGCATTCAGATTAGTGTTCTTTTTAAATTGTTTACAGGTCTGTTTCTTAGAGTAAGTCAATGTCTGCATGCACCTTTATCACTGTTAAGGCTATAGCTTGAAGCTAATTTTAGAAAGGACAGGGACTGATTCTATACCAGAAAAGAAGAGATTGGAAGATCCTGTCTTAAGAGGGATACAGGATACATGTAATACACACTTTCCAGCTTGTTTTCTCTGTGCTGCAGTCAAAGAAGAAGATGACATGTTAGAAGGAGGATAAAAAGAACCAGTGCTCTGATCCCCAGTTAGAAACCTCAAAAAGAGTTCACCTTATATTATAAAGTGCTCCATTGCAAAGTTGCAGTTAGGTAAATCTGAGCAAAAGGAGGGGCTTTAGATCCTGTGACAGAAAGAATTGTTGAAAAAATAAACATTTAGCTTGATTTATGCTTCAAGAATTCTCAGTGCTTGCCTCACTGACTTTTGACAGGGACCAATTAATTTAACAAATTATGTCAAAAGAAGTGGTATTAGTAAGATTTACTAAAATATATTGTTAAAAAATAAAGTAAATTTCATCTCCTGGTCAAGATGGAGATAGATGAGAAATATATTTCACTGCCTGGTAGTAATAAGGAATATTAGTCAACATTTAAAAAAGAACTCACTATTCTAGTGGAATAATGAAAATGGTGGGTATGCAAAGATAACTTAATAAAATAATTTCTCAAAGGGAACAAACTTTCCTAGGAAAGCAGATTGTGGAGAGCAGCTTTTATGCCTGAGGATAAATTTGTGATCTGGGTAGAGCTAGGGCTGACATAAAGACATTTAAAGAATCAGGGAAAATCATCCAAGCCTTTGATTACAAGCAGACTAATGAACTGAAATATAGGAAAGGTCTATATGTGTAAACAAATTGCTCAACAACTGCTCTTAATCATAATTAACTAGAACCATAGTAGCCTTTGCACCATAAATTGTTGTTGTTAGTTGCCACTGAGTAAGGTCCTATCCTCGTAGGTCAGTGGCTTATTGTTCAGAATTATTTTGGGAATGGCCTGCTATATCCTCCCATCACCATAAATTAGAAACTTGAAAACATGCAAAAACTGTTTTCACACACTGGACAATGGAAGTGACCTACAGAGAAGTTAAAAGAATGTATGATCTCTTTAATTGACATATTCCTGCCTGGATAGCCCTTCCAAACAGTGATACAAGGAAGAATACTCCAAGAGATTATAGAAATTCTGCTGAATTGAGGAGACAAAATTTATAGATACAGGAGCTAAGAGGCAGCTATAGTTTGTGGGACAAAGAATGAGAGAGCAAGGAGCAGTTAAAAATAATGTTCCAGAAACTTGCTTAGGGGTTTTATAGAGTTTATTACTATAAATAAGACAAATATGTGTGAAATGAAACTCATGCATCAGAAAATTATAAGAAGAATAAGCCTTAAGGCAAACATAGATATGAGAAAGTTCAAATTCAGGTCATCAAATTTGAGAAACCTTGTTAAATACAGCATACAGTAGATACTCTAGAAGGATAATGTCTTTGCAATAGGGGTAAACTAGTTGTGGAACAGATGCTATCTTATAACTACCCTAGCAATGCTTAGAAATAGGCTGGAGAAAACATAAAATTGTTCTCTAAAGAACTTAATGACTTTCCAACAAAAACTGCAAAATCTTAAGAAAAAGAAGCCAAAATTTAGCACTCAACATTATCCAACATTCAATCCAAAATTAATATAGATGTCTGAACGCAGAAAAATTGGCTCATTTGTCAGTGGAAAAATCAGTCAGCAGAAACAGACACAGAAATGACAGATAAGGCAAAGACAAATATTTTGACACCGCTCCTACAAATATGCTTAAGACTGTAAGAAAAAAACTGAAAATGAGGAAACAGAACACATAAATATCTAGAGATGAAAATCACATATGTATTTAAAAATGCAGTAGGTGGGATAATCAGCATATTGTACAGTGATAGAAAAAATATCAATAAGCATTATGACATTGCAATATAAATTATGAAGCTAAAGCATACAGAGCCAAAAAGCTGAAAAAATACACAGAACCTAAGTGACTAGTAGAACAAAATCAAGCTGCTCCCTTTTGGTTGGAGTATCAGAAAAGATAGTATCAGAAAAATAATTTGAAATGATAATGACTGAGAACCTTCCAAATTGTATGAAAACCATGCTCAAAAAAGCAGGAGGATGAATAGAACTACAAACAGCATGACTACCAAGGGCATGTTGTAATAAAATTACTAAAATGCACAATATAAAAAAAAACTCCAAACAATCAGAGGAGATAAGGGAGCAAAGAAAAGAAGATCATAGACTTCAGCTAAAAAGTTACACAAGATAGAAGACAAAGGAACAAATTTTTGAATGCTAAAATCTGTCATTCCAAATTAGTTATCCAGAAAAAAACATCTTTGAAAATGAAAATGGACTTCCAGCTTCTGCTTAGGGGGTATAAAGTTGAAAAGAATTTAATCCCAAATTGACAACTGTAAAAAATGTTTAAAGAAAAGTCAAATGAAAATTCTCTATCCAGAAAAATTCTTGTTCAAAAATAAAAGAAGACTAAGAATGTTTTTGCCTACAGCCATACCACTGTGGCATCTGGTCCCCTCAGATCTTGGAAGCTTAAGCAGGGTCCGACCTATTAGTACTTGGATGGGAGACCACCTGGGAACAGGAGGTACAGTAGGCTTGGGAGAAGGACCTGGGAACCCACCCCTTCCCCAAAAATAATCAGCCATTGAAAACCTTAAGAACAGCAGAGAAGTGCTGACAATAGTGTTTCACCTGTTGTACATGGAGTTGCTATGTGCCAGACACTGACTCGATAGCACCTAACAACAACAAGGATATTTTAGGAAAAACAGAAGCAGGTAATTTATTATCAAAATACACATAGCACAGAAAGAGAAGTTTCTCAGGCAGAATTTATATATCAAACAGAAACTAGAATCTATTAAAAAAAAAAGAACTGGCAAGATAGGAAAGTATTTTTTTAAAAAGCAATATTTTATTTTTCTCAATTGATCTAAAAGGTAACTAATGTAGTTTCCATATGAAATGTTCCCCTCAAAAGGTTCATATGTTGAAGCTGGACTCCCAACTGGGGGCACTATAGAGAGGTATTTAGGTCTTGGGGGCTCTAGTCTTATCAATGGAGTAATCCATTGATAGATTCATACTGCAATGCCCTTATTGGGAGGTTGTGGTAAATAACAGGTATGGCGTAGTGGGAGGAAATAAGTCACTAAGGGAACAGCCTGGAAAAATAGACCTTATCCCTGGCCCCTTCCTGTCTCTCTGCTCCTTTGCTCCACCACACCCTTCTGCCATGATGTTCTGCCTCACACATACCCAAAACAATAGAAGCAGATGACCATGGACTGAAATTTCTGAAATTGTGAACCAAAATTAATTCTTTATCCTTTCAATTGTTTCTCTCATGTTGTTATAGCAACAAAAGAATGACTAATACTGGACAGGGAGAAGGACCCAGCAACCCACTCCCAAAAAACAATCCACCATTGAAAGCCCTATCAATAATAGAGAAGCACTAACAATACTGTTTCCTCTGTTATACATAGGGTCGCTATGAGTTGGACACCGACTCCATAGTACCTAACCAAACAATAAAAAAATAATCAAAATAATAAAAAATATTATATGTTTGCAGTATGTATAAAAATAACATATACTATTATAGTAGGCCACAGAATAGATGAGAGGAACTGGAGATAGATAGATAGATAGATAGACAGATAGATAGATAGATAGATAGATAGATAAAGTTTCAGGGTTTTCATACTGCTTAACAATACAAAAGAGTAAATACTGTTGTACAAATCAACTTTAATAAATATCCAGAATTATTATGGTGAAGAAATTAAGCCAGACACAAAAGAGTATATTGTATACAATTCCATTTGTATTAAATCCAAGAAAAGGGAAAAAGTACTTCATGGTAATAGAAATTATTGTTGTTGTTGTTAGATGCTGTTGCGTCGGTATCCGACTCATAGCGACCCTCATAGGGTTTTCAATGGCTGAGTGCTTCAGGATTGCCTTGGGAGTGGATTGCCAGGCCCTTACTCCCATTTTTGCGGTGCTGGGAATTGAACTCAGGACCTCAGAGACTGCAGTGCAGTGCTCTACCAACTGAGCCAAATCCCAGCCAATAGAAATTAGAAAGGGTTTTTTGTTTGTTAAACAAATTGGGGATACTTTAGAGTAGGTAAGCCACAGAACATGTCTCTGAGAAGGTAACATTTTGAGTAGAAATAGGAACGAAATAAGAACTGAGAAATTGAAAATAAAGCAACAAAAAGATATTTCCTGGCAAAGGAAAAAGCAAATGAGAAAATCCCGAAGCTACATTGGACTTGTCAGACTTGAAGAACAGCATGGAGCACTCGGCTGGAGGGGATCAAATGAAGGGAAGATCACTTTGGAGAGTTAGCCACAGGCCACAGAAATGGGAACAATGAAAAATACAAGGAAGACATGAATTTTTAAGTGCGATGCTAGACTGCTGGAGGATTTTGAGCAATGACGTGACATGACCCATTTTACATTAAACAAACAAATACTCTTTCTGGCTAATATCAAGAGAAAAAACACTAGGGCATAGTGAAAATAGCAAAAGCATTTATCAAAAATTATCCCCCCAAAGGCACAAAATATTATAATAGTGAAAAGGAAGAAATGATTAATTTAGTCTATGTGGACTTAACACTTATTAAAAGAATGAACAGTTGAGACTCTGAGATCAAATGGAAAAATATATATAGACATTGAGTCTGAGAGAAATGTGGCTCTAATTAAGGGAAGAGCTGCGCAAAAACAGAGCATGAAGATTAGGGAAGCTGTGATGGATGAAAGGCTGAGGGCACAGATGACTATAGATTATATGTAGAAAAGGTTTGGGGATGAGATTGTTTAAGTAGATGAGGGCCAAGGCCATGCGATATCTTGCATCTTTGTGCTAGAGTTTATGTTCTATTTCTTTAGCAGTGGGGTTCAATTTAAATGATAATTTATATTTTATTTAATGACAAAATCTATTTATTTACCAACATTTTCAAAAGTTCTCCAGAGTATATCGTGCTGTATTAGGATTTAAAAATTATTGTTGTTGTTAGGAGCTGTCGACTTGGGTCCTAATCATAGTGACCTTCATAGGGTTTTCAATGGCTGTTGTATTGTGATTGTTTTGTGAGTGGGTTGTCACGTTCTTCTCCTGTTTTTGTGGCACTGGGAATTGAACCCAGCACCTCAGAGAGCACAGCACAACACTCTACCAACTGAGCTAAACCCCAGTCCAGGATTTAAAAATAGAGGAGTAAATAAGACAAAAGTACTAATTATCTTTTTGGAGTTTCATAGTTTGTTACCCTTTGGTTAGAATAAGATAGGTTCCCATCACAAATAATGTCACCTCTACTGCCTTGGAAAATGGAATTTACCCCCAGTTTTGTAGTTATTATGGCTTAATTTTAGACTCACTGACTTCCATTCCTAAGGAGCTCAACATGAATATGTAAAGTGACACAGACCCTTACCTTCTCTGAATATTGACTTAATCCTTCCTATTTATCATCTTTGAAGTTACGAATATCCTGGGCTCATATGAGAGTGTGGGGAAATTAGTTTATATTCTCATTAAAGACCCACATAAAAATTGACATTGACACAAGATCCTCAAATTATTTCCGAAGATCCTCAAAGAAGCTGTATTATAATACTCAAGAAAACCTTCCTCAAATTTTCCACTGATCCTTCCTCATCAGTTCATTGGCATTCACGTTGATATAACAGATCAGAAAGAAGAATCACACTGCACTGCACTATCAGCGCCTCCTGGTGACTGCCGCTTGGGCAGCACTGAGAAGAATGGTCTCACCATGGTCTCCAGGGCAACCCCATTGCTAATATGGCTCAGGTGTGACTCCAGTTTCCCACCAAACTCCTTTGACAACACCAACCATTTTACTAGTTATGACAAGAAGAACAGAGAAATAGAACACCTAGGGTAATGTAGGGCTCCTAAATATGCCTATTTTCAAGCTCTGCAAGCCTAGATTCACTCTCAGGGTCCTCAAATTATTTATGTACTTGTCTAGCTTGTTGGGAAGATGCCAACTCCCACTTAACACACCCACACCCACCCACACCCCAATACACACCAATCTGAGAAAATGTTAGGAGTACTCTGAACATGTCTGTGATTTTAAACTGAAAGCTGAACTGCCATGAGATGCAGAGAGGTACAATATTTCCCATTTTATTTTTTAATTCCAACAAAATTTTCCATGAGATGCTTTACAGTTAGAACACAGGATCTTGCCATTTAGAGAAAACCTTATATTCCTATTAAAAAGATATGGAATCATCCTCCAGCCACCACAGCCCAAAAGGTGGAAACAATAGCCCAAGAACAACATAAATTAACTCATTCATCTAAATAGCAACATATATAAAATATATAAAATATCTAGTCCAATTCTGATGCGCAGCCTGTCTTCTGTGACATGAAGATTATACTCAGAGATTTTGCTTGTAATATCAGTTTTGTTCACAATTATTTGGAAACTAATTCACACAAGACTGTATGTGTAAAATCAGTTTATAGTTCAGTAAACTTTTTCTTGCAGTACTGAGGGTTGAACCCAGGGCCTCATGCTTGCATATTTTGCGAGTGCAGTACCACTGAGCTGCTACCTCAGTCCTTTTCTTTTTTTTTTTTTTTGAAATAGGATCTCACTAAATTATGCAGACTGCCTCTGGTCTCTAACTTGTGATTCTCCTGCCTCTGCTTCCTGAGTTGCTGGGATTACAGGCACGCATCACTATGCCTGGCTAACTCTAAATTCTTATATGACCTAGAAACATTTCTTCTAAAATAGCAACCAGATACTATCAATATAAAGATGAAGAAAATAATCCTGCTTTTGAATGTCTTATATGTGAAAATAACTATAATGCTATTTAATTCAAACAATAAAAATATTTTTCTTCTGTAAAGTTCAGGGAACCACTAAAAATTATACACAACACTAATGCTCTTCCTATAAAAATAGTGTTGTTATTAATATGTACATTCTAGTTATCAATTTTATTTTGTAGGAGTATATGACTAGTGGGATTTACAAAGGTACATGCAAAGGTACTTTGCTTAAAACAAAAGCACAGTTTGCTTCCTAAGTCCCTTTCTGTCTTTGGAAAAATAGATTGCTCCTTACACACATAAAATTTCCTTAATCTCTCAAGGACTCTGCTTTATTCAGAGTCCAATCTGTCTTCGTGTTGTCCAGAGAGGTCACCTGTTCTACTGGTCATATGTGGACTCTTCTTCATGTCTAGGGAAATTTCATGCCATGTATTGTTCATCTCTCCTACTAGCATGCCAGCCACCTAGCAGCAGACTCCTCACTATTTAGTACAACGAGATTCATTCCTACAAGGCCTGGTTTACAAAAGTTGTGCCTGACCTCTGGTAAACAATGGTTAGGTACTGAATTGCTACCTCTGAAGGAGATAGGTTTTCCAAAAGTCACTGATAAGCACAAAGGAACAGGGGCTCTGAATAATATTCTGAACTTTAGGCCTCCTACTAGGTTATATTTAGTTTTCATTGCCACTATCTCTTTTTCTAAATTTTAAACTGAATTACATTCTCAAAAATTTTGCATAATGAAGAGTCTGCCTAGCAGTTAATGTTTTGGTTTTACTCCAGCTTTTCAGTTAATGTAAAAATCACTATGAAATGAGACTCATTAAGTCATATGCTAAAAAATTACTAATAAAATAAGATTACTGATTGCTGAGGAAAAAGTAATTATAATATTTTGTGACTAGACTTTGTAGATCAAAGCATTTAACTTTCAATTATCCAGTCGATGTTAATAAACTATGCTAACTTAACAATGGGCAGCACGAAATCTTATATTTTTTTAAAATACCAAAATTTCTGACCTACCATCCAAATTATTACGATTATTATTATTATTATTATCATCACCAATACTAGTCATTTGTGAGCACCTACAACTCTTTGCTAAGCCTATCATTGTTTCTGTCTGTGTTTGTTTTCTTTATTCACTTTTTTATCATTAGCACAACAAGATTAAAGATTTGTGTTTTCTTTTTGTCATTTTATCTATGATTTTCCACCCATATCTTCCTACTACGTTAGCTCTACAAGAATTATGCCATTGGCAATGTCCTTTGAAAGTAGTTGTTGTCATTGGCCCCAAAGTTACTCATTGGAATTAGGTTATGTCAATAGATTCTCAAACATAAACAGCTTTAAAATTAGCCTCTATTTACTTATCTTCAACACAATGCAAATTAATTGATAGTAAATGAGAAAAGATGTTTCCATCTATAACTATAATATATATTTGGAATCTAAATATTAACTCTGCCTTTGTTATAAAAAGAAAACCCTTGTTCCGTTTGATTATATATTTCTTGCACAAAAAGCCAATGTTTTTTCTTGATTTACATCAGCTTTAAAATGTGTTTGCCTCTGGTAGCTTGTAAATTAAAGGGTTTTTATTGTATTGTGGCATCTTCACTTATTCAATGTGTCTATTGTTTAAACATTCAAATTTTAGTAAGAATTTATATATGCTCAGTTACAATCAGTGTAGTAGTTTTGCCATAATACCAGTTGGAAAAAAATCATGAAAGGCCTAACCATATGGTCCCTTGATGCACAACATTTAATACAAAACTCAAAGTAAACATTTCAAAAGTATTTTTGGAATCATTAACAAATGTTGGTAGTACATTATAAAGGCAATATGACAATGCTCCAAATGTTAAGCATCCTTGAAAGAAGAAGCATTTTCATAATAACAGGAAAAAGGGGTTGTAAAAAGGGAACATACTTAGGCATTATTAACTTTGTGGTGAGGTGTGGCCACCTTAAGTTGAAGATGCCATGTCATTAAGCTTCAAGACCAGAGGAAAATGATTATTTTTGTAATAGTAGTATGAATATATTTTAATTATAAGTCTTTCACCTAAAACTTTTTGGTTGGGACAGAAAGAACTTACTCTTTGACATTTGAGTTCATACCAGATTATAGGTTTCATCAATGCTTTCTATTTGCCTAAATTTCTCCCATAATTTTAACTAGTAATTGAATTTTCTTCCTTAGCAGCTGGGTTATATTAAATAGCTAATATGCCATACTTACAAATTATGCAATCAAAAATTAATGAGCCATAAATTGTAGCAGCAGAAACATGAAGAATTTTCTTAACTTTGACTTTATCTAGAGAAAGTCAAGATGTTTGCAGTTTTATACACTTTTGTCATTTTTATTATAATCTGTATAGAAAAAATCTACCAATACTGTGTATAATTATAGTAATTTAAATATATATATATATATATATATATATATATATATATATATATATATATATCATGTAATTACCACCAAACTCATGTTAGAAAACAATTCCATCACCCTACCAAAATACTTCATGTGCACCTGCAGCAAATTCTACCCCTCTCATTTTACCCCAACATCCACTAATCCATTTTTTCAGTATAGTTTTGTCCTTTCTAAAATTCCCTATGAGTAGAATTTAATAATATATAGTCATTTCTGTTTGATTTCTTTCACTTAGCTTATTGCTTTTGGAATTCATCCATTTTGATGAATGTGTCAATCATTAATTCTTTTTATGAATGAATAGTATTTCTTCATATGAATTACTACAATTGTTTTTTTATTGGACATTTTTAATGTACACCTTAACGTGATTCATTCTGACATGCTTTTCATTGTGGCATTTATATATATGCATTTTGATGTACATTATTCATATAGGTTCCCCCTTACCCTCTTGTATGCCCCCCCACCCTCCCCAACTAAGTCTTTTCTATCATTTACTAGGTAATAATTTTCTATATGTACTTGAGTCCCAGTTCTGTTTAAGATATTACAATTGTTTATGTACTCACAAGCCAATGGACATTAGGGCTTGTTTCCACTTTATACATTTTGTGAATTAAGGAGATATGAACATCCAAGTTTATTGGTTTGAAAATATGCTCCCCTTTCTCTTAGGTAAACAATCCAGTTGGATTGCTAAATCATATAGTAGGTGCATATTTAATTTTATAAGACACAACTAAATTGTTTCCAAAGTGACTGTACCATTTTTCCTTCTCATTAGCAATATATGAATAATTTAGGTGTTCCATATCCAGAACATTTCTCAAATTTATCAATAGATATAAAATAATCTTAACCAGATTGTGAGCATATTTTTTGTAAGAATTGCCAAGCTGATTCTAAAATATATATGAAAATGTGAAAGACCTAGATTAGTCAATATAACTGAAAATATTAAGTAAAGACAGGGAGACAGACAACCTGATTTTAAGCATTATTGGATTTCTGCTAGCAGGACATTGTGATATTGATATAAAAATAGATAGGTAAACTAATAAAACTAGAAAGTAAATCCAGAACTAGACCCACAAATATGTGGTCAGTTTTTTTTTATAATTGTTACAAGGTAATTTGAAGGAGGAAAAATTAACTTTTCAAACAATTGATTTTGTGGTATATGAGTGGTCACAAACACAAATTAATACCTAGCCTGATGTCACCATATATAAAAAATAACTCACTATGAATCATAAATCTAAATAGAAGAGTAAGAGCTCTGAAACTTCTGGAACAAAACAGGAGAAGATAATGATGGTCTTGAATAAGGCAAAAAAATCTTGAGCAGGACATAAAAATTACAAAGAGATATTCAATACATACCTAATTGTTGTTGTTGTCGTTAGGTGCTGTTGAGTCGGTATCTGACTCATAGCGACCCTCATAGGGTTTTCAATGGCTGTTTCAGGATTGCCTTGGGAGTGGATTGCCAGGCCCTTCTCCCATTTTTGTGGTGCTGGGAATTGAACTCAGGACCTCAGAGACTGCAGCGCAGTGCTCTACTAACTGATCATAGCAAGTGTTGGTGAGGATTTCTGGCAACTCAAAACTGGCATGTATTGCTGACAAGATGAAAATAGTACTACCACTTTGCAAAAGTAATAGTTTGGTACTTCCTTAAATAACCTTACACCTATCCTATGAACTGACTATGAATATCACTTAAGGGATTTACCAATGGGTAGTGAAAGCAATTAGCCCTATCAAAAAACAAACAAACACAAAAAACTGCATGCAGATTATATTAGCAGTTTTATTGTAATAGTCAAAACCATGAATAACAAAAATGTACAACAACTGAGTTGATAAGAAATTATGATATAAAATGTTGTTGTTGTTAGGTGCCGTCGAGTCGGTATCCGACTCATAGCGACCCTCATAGGGTTTTCAATGGCTGAGTGCTTCGGGATTGCCTTGGGAGTGGATTGCCAGGCCCTTCTCCCATTTTTGCGGTGCTGGGAATTGAACTCAGGACCTCAGAGACTGTAGCGCAGCGCTCTACCAACTGAGCTAAATCCTAGCCCC
>VMDO01027895.1:0-24651 GCA_007922755.1 Pedetes capensis | reverse complement strand
GTACAGTAGAACCAGGCTGTAACAAATCATTTTAAAGAATAAGAATGAAAAATTTGAGACAATGGAGGCAGGAATGATCCTGTGTGTGTGTGTGTGAGGGGGGCGGGTTATGGATGAGATGAAAAAATGTGGCTGCCACACGTCTCCCAGGTGTTTTACTTTAAGATCAACAGGTTCAAAGCCAGCCCAAGGGGTGGCAACACAATTATTCTAGAATGTTCTATGTGCTAATGAATAGCTTTCAGCACTGTTCTTGCTGATGTCTCCTATAGGAGCAAAGAAGAAATATAACCCTAGGTTGCAGGCAAATGACTCTAATCAATGTTTTTGCTAATGAGTTTATGTAAGGAGAGGAAATGAGATTGTGTTGACCCAGCCAACCCCTGCCCTTTTACTTGTGGGTGTGTCTTCACCAAATCAAACTTCAGCCCACACCCTAGAAGGGCAAAGAAAAGATATCAGTGTGGGGCCACTCCCTGCTGCATTCTTTCCTGAATTGACCTGAGAATTTCCTGCTCTGCGGTTCTAAATCTTACTTCATGAGAGTGTTCAAAATTACTCAAAGTTTAATATCCATGAGGGGGCATGGGCCTTGAGTTCTCTCTCTCCACCCCTTGTATCTACATAGATGGACTCTCTCGGAACTATGTGGGAACACGTGTGCTTGTTTCTACAAACACACTCACACACATGGGACCGTCCCACTAAGCCCAGGCAGCCATAGCAGAATCCCACAGACTGGGGGGCCTACACAACACACATTTTTATCTTACAGTTCTGGATGCTGAAAGTCCCAGGGATTCTGGTGGGCCCTCTCCCCTGGGGCCCCTTCAGAGCTGCCTTCCACTGTGTCCTCACAAGGGAGAGCAAGGGAGAAAGAGAGAGAGCGAGCACTCGCTCTTGTGTGGGCTTTTTGGAATCTTCTCATAACGACACCAACCCCACTGTCATGAGTGCAGCCAAATCAAATCACCTACTATGGCCTCATTTCCAAATGCCATAGCATGAAGTTTATGTAATGTGACCTAGGTAGCTGAACCTCATTCAGAGGTGTGGCCTTTTACAATGACCAAAAGCCATGCTGAGCTATCATATTAGTTCCTGGGGAAATATTGTTAAGCAATGAGAATAATTTGTGTGTCTAAACAGGCTTAGAATGGATCAAAATAATGACCCTCGTCCCCAAATGACTTGTTTTTAAAGTCTGTTCTGGTTTTAAGTTTGGTATGTATGGAATCTGCATAAAACAGACAAAGAAAAAGCCCTAGGCTCATATCCCTCACCCAGTAGGCAGGACCTGTCAGCAGGACTCATGACAGACTGTGCCCAGTTACCCCAGACCATTCCATGGGCCACCAAGATGGTATTGCAGATTCCGCATGGGACGGTGCTGATTCTCCTGACGTGTACTGGTGTGCAGTGCCTGGGGGCAGCTGGACAATGGAGGGGTCACTGCCGGAGCCCTAGGAGATCAGGGAGGCACATTAAAAAATGATAAGAATGAGCCGGGCATGGTGGTGCGCACCTGTCATCCCAGTGACTTGGGAGGTGGAAGCAGGAGGATCGCAAGTTCGAGACCAGAGGCAGTCTGAGTAACTTAGTGAGACCCTGTCTCAAAAAAGCAAAAACAAAATGGGCTGGGGGTGCAGCTCAGTGGTCCAGCACTTGCAGAGCATGCAAGCGGGAGGCCATGGATTCAACCCCCAGTACCGGGAAAAAAAAAAAAAAAAAAAAAACAGAAAATGATAAGAATGGAAAGGCCAGGCAGCCTAACCAAAGAGACCCTTGCAGCCACCAGAGGAAAGAATGTTCACAGAAACCGTGGCCTGAATCTGCAGATATTTTGCTCCCAGATCATTTGACTCTGAGTTAGGAGATCTAGATGCATGCTCTACTCCTGTCATTAACCAGCAATGTAACCCTGCGGTTGCTGTACTAGAAAGAGTGGGATGTAGGTAACAACTTTTACACCAGTTGTTCTAGGTTCTAGAGCATGAGACACTTAGTGCTTTGAGACACTTAGTGCTTTGGGGTCATTCATGAGCAAAAATTTCTGGTTTTGCAGAATTGAACCCAGGGCCTCATGCTTTCTTTGCATGTTCTCTACCGCTGGGGAATCGCTTCCCCGGCCCATTCTTTACATTTTATTTTGAGGTAGAGTCTCACCAAGGTGCACAGGCTGCTTTTGGCCTCGAATGTGCAATCTTCCTGCCTCTTGAATTGCTAAGATTATAGGTGTTGTGCCGCCGTACCCAGCTTCATGAGCAAATCTGTGGTCTGCAACTCTATATCTGAGTATTTATGAGTGAAAGCATGCCTGCATGTCACCATTAACAATTTTCAGATCATTTTGTTGTTGTTGTTGTTGTTGCTGTTGTTAGGTGCTGTCGAGTCGGTATCCGACTCATAGCAACCCTACATACAACAGGGGAAACACTATTGTCAGTGCTTCTCTGATGTTCACAGGGTTTTCTACGGCAGACTGATTTTTTTTGAGGAGTGGGTTGCCGGATCCTTCTCTCAAGCCTATAGCACCTGGTGTTCCCAGGTGGTCTCCCATCCAAGTACTAACCAGGCCTGACCCTGCTTAGCTTCTGAGATCTGATGGGATCGGATGCCACAGGGCTACAGCTACAGGCTCATATCATTTAGCGAACTCCTATTGAGTACACACTGTGTGTTAGCATAGGTTACCACAAGCTTTGATACGCACATCCTAATGCTACTGCAGCTTTCAACCCGCTTGTTGGGGGCAGAGCTCCGGAGAAGGCATGGCGCTCTTCTGGTAACCATCCCACCTGGTGACGTCGTAGCCAACCCCTGTGGAAAGGGAATGGAGGAGTGGGGACGACAGGCAGGAGATCTATGGCCAGATGTGGAAGCAGCAGGCGGGGCATTCTTCAGCCCACACCCCTCTGGTTTGATGTTTCACAAACCCAAACACAGCGCAGGAGGGCTGGGCAGCAGAGCTTAGCTGTGAGCCCCAAAGCCTGGCACGTTCAGCTACGCTCACTCTGAGCCCAACATTGACCCACGTCGAAGGGGTTACAGAGATGAACAAGCCAGGGCCCCTGTGAAGGGTCATCTAAAACCAGAAGCCTTGATCAGAGAGTGGGAATTAGATCCTATCTCTTGCCAGAATCTGTTCCTTACCCTCAAGCAAACGTTCCATAAGCAATGTCGAAGTTTGTTGCTGGGAAGTTACCCAGGTTACAACAAAATGCAGATCGTGTGCTTGTTTTACTTTAGACGTTAATTTGCATTTCATCCTATTTATTTATTTATTTATTATTTATTTATTTTGCCAGTGCTCTACCACTGAACTGTACCCCCAGCCCATTTTTCACTTCTTATGTTGAGTCAGGGTCTCACTAAGTCACACAGGTTGCCTCTGGCCTTGAAGCTGTGGTCCTCCTGCCTCTGCCTCCCGAGTTGCTGGGATTACAGAGAGGCACGACCACACCCTAGTTGTTGTTCATCTTAAGCCAGTGTACTAGCGACTAAGTCCCTTGCCTTTCTTTTTTTTTTTTTTTTTTTATGGTGCTGCAGTGGGAACCCAGGGCCTGGTACACGCTAGGCAAGTGCTCTACCCCTGGGTTGTACCTCAGCCCTCGTCTTTCCACTTGGAATCCATCATTGCATATCTTGCTTCATGCTGGGCCTGGGACTATTCTCTTTTGCCTGGAAGCTCCTGGTTAGAGTCTGGCCATAAGGGGTATTATGGGAAAGACAAAAGTTTGAAAGAGGGCAGAGGGTATTTCTCCGCTGTGTGTCTGGTTGGTCTTTGGGTGCTGTGTCCCAAAGCCCTGGCAGTGGGGCTGGCTGCCGGCTCCAGGCTTTCTTCTGTGCTCACTTCCTTGTGTCCCACAGATGGACCAGCACTGTCCAGGCAGCAGCCCTCCCCGGAGGTCTGGAGCCTAGTAACTATTTTCTGTGTCCATAGCTCTTAGGTAATAGCTGCTCTGCAGTTATTACGAGTTGACTATACCTAATCCAATAATCTGAGATGCTCTAAAGTATGAACAATTTTAAGCACTGACATGACACCACAAGTGGAAAATTCCTCACTGGAACTTGCACTAAAAATATTACATAAAATTCCCTGCAGGCCATGTGTAGAAGGTATATGTTGTTGTTAGGTGCCATCGAGTCAGTCTGACTCATAGGGACCCTATACCACACTCTCCCACACTGTGCCATGTCTGGCACTGTGTCAGTGCTTCTCTGCTATTTATAGGGTTTTCAATGGCTGGTTGTTTTTTTGGGAGTGGGTTGACAGGTCCTTCTCCCAAGCCTACAGCACCTGGTGTTCCCAGGCGGTCTCCCATCCAAGTACTAACCAGGCCCAACCCTGCTTAGCTTCCCGGAGCTGATGGGATCGGATGCCACAGTGGTACGGCTGCAGGCAGAAGGTGTATATGAAATATAAATGAATTTTGTGTTTAGACTCTTAGGTCCTAGTCCCATGATATCCCATTATATATGCACAAATATTCCAAAGTCTGAAAAAGTCCCAAATCTGAAATACTTCTCCAAGCATATGAAACTTTGGGCAATAAAAGGAATTACTTGAGGGACTCGGCACTTAGGCACAGAGACAGGGCCAGGGCAGATCTGGGCTTTCCATATTAGGTCAGAAAATGGATGCTCAAATAGTACCTCCAGGTTACCAAGCTTGAGACACCTGTGCAACAAAGTTCCTGGGTTAAATTCTCTCTGTGGAATAACCTGGACTAATTTCAGTTTTCCAGATTGGACCTTGATGGATAGTGCTGTCTTAAAACTAAAAGTACACATTAAATGACATCTTGCATTTTATTAGTGTTTTTCAAGAGTATCTCCTGGGTTACTAACTACTCTGCAAAATGACAGTTCAGAAAACTACTTTCTATGCAGAAATATTTTGTTTTCATGTCAGCACATGCAATTGGTTTATTAACAGAATAAAATATACCAACCAGTTAAGAAAAATTAGTTGAACTGTTTACACTCATAAACGAGGGTCAATTGCCTATTGAAATGAACATCTTCTGCACAGTTTGTTGTTAGGTGCCATTGAGTCGAGTCTGACTCATAGTGATCCTCATAGGGTTTTCAATGGCTGACTGTTTCGGATTGCCCAGGGAGTGGGTTGCCATGTCCTTCTCCCATTTTTGCGGTGCTGGGAATCAAACTGGGGACCTCAGAGACTGCAGCACAGCGCTCTACCAACTGAGCTAAATCCCAGCCCCTCTGCACAGTTTAGAAAGGGCAAATTGAAATTCTCCCACTTCCTCATTTTTAGTTTGAAAAGTAAAATCAGTTTTAATGCAAATGATCTTATATTAATGGTCTTCACAATCTAATGAGATCTTAACGTAAACTCATAATCTTTATCTTAAAATTTAAATAGATAATGATTCATGACTTGCATGTTTATTTTATACCATGCAGACAGTATCCACATCTCGTGTGAAGGGACTGCTCCTCTGCACATCTTAGAGTGTATAGGCATACAGCGGGTTCACCATGCACGCTCTTTGCTGTGTTCCTGTTTGCAGTGGCTGTGCCTTCTGTAACTGTAGCTTCCCCTTTCTGGGGCAGATGCCTTTTGTATTTTTGAGGTCACGTCTGTCATTCACCTGTTAAAGCTCTCACCAGTCTGCATTGGGATAATCTGTCAATGGATATCTATTCTGTTAGACCATGAATAACTTTAGGTCAAGATCGTATTCAATCATCCTTGGAAATCTCGAGTCTGGGACACCCCATGGTTTGCAGATGCTTAGAAAGGGTTTGTTGAATGAAGCACTGGACAACCAGCCTTTAGCCAGGTCCCCCACGTCCCTTAACTTAGTGCTGATGATTCCTGGCCTGACGAGCACATGTCCTATGGTAGAGAGCTGATCGGGAAGGTTGCAAGTCACCTTGGGTAGCCTCGTGCACAGGCGCATCTGGAGCCCTGAGCTCCCTGGGGTCCCATGTCAGGCAAGAAGAACAGCTGGGCTAAAAGGCTCTCTCCAGTGTGGGAACACAGATAGCAAATGACAAAAACCAGAGGGCTTTTACCCTCTGTTAGGATTAGAACATTCATGAGTGCTGATGGTTGCAATCGGTGCTGTAAGGCTATGCTAGAGGGCAACCTATCCTGCCACCAAGCCTGCCACCAAACCGAAGGACACGGAGGTCACTGTATCAGCCTCCGGCAACAGTAGGACACCTCATTTGTGGGTCCCTAAGGACGCACTGGGAGTCAGCCCAATTCTGCTGGACAGAAGCTGGGAGATAGGGCGCTTTTCTCTTCTTTTTGACTGAAATGACCTAGTATGGAAAGCCTAGATCTGCCCTGGCCCTGTCTCTGTGCCTAAGTGCCGAGTCCCTCAAGTAATTCCTTTTATTGCCCAAAGTTTCATATGAGTAATAGAAGCCGTTTTTGCAGACAGCTGCTTTGAGGGTTACACGCACTGTTTTTAAAGTTGGTTAGGGTTTAGACTGGTATGAGTGATATTTTTACTAATGTTAGAATTTAATTGAAAATACTTAGTTTATTGGCACTAGTTAATCCAATTTATTTTTTCCTAGTTAAAGAACATGCCAAAAGCTGTAATTTGATCACTTTTATGTGAACCAAAATAGATTTTGGCTTCAGGATGGGAGGAGGGACAAAGATTTTATTCCCTTTCAAAATGGGCCTGACAGTTTAACTAGCAAAGTTAACAGAAAGGAGAAGAAAGAAATTTCATAGGAAAAAAAAAAGTTATGGAAATCCTGAGATGTTTTCACAGAGACCTGCCTGGGGCAGCTGTCTGATACAATCCTCAGCTCCCTGGACCAGGCCTCTGGGCCACATCTCTGGGCCCCTACTGCTTGGTCCAGCACAGTGATGGTTGGGCACTGGGCGGTAACTGGGCCATCCTAAAGAGGAAGCGACAGAGTCCCTTCTCCCTGTGTCCCCACAGCCAGTCTCCAGAGGCTAGTGGGGTCTGGCAAAGTCCTTTTGTCCCTAGCATGCTCCAAATAAGTGCATGTTTGATGGCAGAGCTGATCGTTTGTGTGGCCAGCTCTTGCCCCCTCCTCTAAGCCCACACCAGCCCCTTAACTGCAGGGGTGGACTGGGCCACCTGCCTCTCTATCCAGTAAGTTTCCCTCATTAGTTAGCTTTCCATTGTTGTTAGGTGCCTTCGACTTGGTGTCGACTCATAGCAACCTCATGTACAACAGGCAAAAAACACTATTGTCGTGCTTCTCTGCTATTCATAGGGTTTTCAATGGAGGATTGTTTTTGGGGGAGTGGGTTGCCCGTCCTTCTTCCAAAGCTTTCCATTACTGTACCAAATTCCTGCGCAAGTCGGCTTATGAAGAGGAAAGGTTTATTTTAGCTCAAGGTTTTGGAGGTCTCAGTCCAGGACTGACAGGCTCCACTGCATTGGGCCTGGCGTGAGGCAGCACATCATGACGGCAGTGCGTGGTGAAACCCAAAACCTCATGGCTGGGGCATGAAAGAGAGAGGAAGAGGAAGGGGCTGAGGTCCTGATTCCCCTTCCAGAGCTCTCCCCCATGATCCGCAGACCTCTCACTGGGCCACAGGTCTTAAATTTTGCACCACCTCCCTACAGCCACATGGGCCAGGGGCCAGGTCTTTGACACTTGGGCACTCCATTCAGCCAGAATTCCCTGCCTACACACTAGACCAGGCTGTGAGGGGTGAGCGGGGAGGGGAAAAGATAAAGTCCTTGCCCTCAACAAACTTACTGTGTAACTGGACATCTAAGACAGGGGTACATTTCAAGTTAATGCTGGGAGGTCCATAGCCAGCTAATATTGTTGTTGTTAGGTGCAGCCCACTCTCAAAGCAATTTCAAAACAATCAACCATTGAAAATCCTATGAGTAGCAGAGAAGCACTGACATAGTGCCGAGCATGGCACAATGCCGGGGAGAATTTCGTTCTGTTGTACACGGGATCGCTATGAGTCAGACCCAACTCGATGGCATCTAACAACAACATTAGTTTATATGCTACAGAAATAAGAAATCTTATTGGATAAAGTTGTTGTTGTTGTTAGGTGCTGTGAGTCGGTGTCCGACTCATAGTGACCCTCATAGGGTTTTCAATGGCTGACTGTTTCAGGATTGCCTTAGGAGTGGATTGCCAGGCCCTTCTCCCATTTTTGTGGTGCTGGGAATTACATTTGGGACCTCAGAGACTGCAGCGCAGCGCTCTACCAACTGAGCTAAATCCCAGCATAGCCAGCTAATATCATGCGAAAAACATCACCGGGAATTGTACAATCAGCTTCCAGGAAAGTGGCCTCTGTACAAATGATCCCTCTGGAAATGAGGAGAGGACAGCGGCCTGTGAGAGTCTGCGCCAAGAGCCCACCGTGTGTCACTGCTTTTTGTAAGTCTCTCCCGTGTGGTGAGCGGGGAACCGGCCTCCATACTCCCTGCGCTCATTCTTTGGTGCCAACCTGAGAGAGTTTCAGGAAGGTACATCTGGGTGGGGTGAAATCACTCCATTGTCCCCATTGCCATGGTCTCTGCAAGCATCATCACTGCCACTTGCATAAAACCTTTACCCACGATGCCTCTCTGCAGGCCTGTGCACCTGTGAGCAGGTTCAGCCATTGCTTTCATCAAGACCAAAGACCCCAGCTTTCTAGCACTTGGCCTCCATGACAGCCTTGAGCGCTGTTGCATGAGTCCAATTCTGGCTTCTTCCCCACCCCAATTCATCTCATTCATGTGTTTCCTGCACTCAGGCGGCGATTAATTCTCATAATCACATGTTCTCCTTTCTTACTTTGAGGGGCATGGCAGATATGAATTACTAATAAAATAGAATGTGCAAAGAGCTTGGAGTTTCCTATGCTTAGGAGCAGGGGCGCTTCATAAGCACGTGGCACCATTATGGCTCCTGGGAATTCGTGATTGGTTTTCTTTTTTTTTATATGAAACATACCAAGTGCTTTAATCAAAATCCTCTTACTCTAATGAAAATCATTCGGAATCTACTGAAACAAAAGAGCGCTAAGCTCTCAGAGAATGTGGCAGTGGAGGGGGGGCCGGCACGGAGTGGGTGGTCCACACTGCGGGGTGCCCCTTTCTGGCTGAGATCGCTGGACTGGCCTTGCTTCTGGATCTTGGCAGGGCTGCGGAGGGCGTTTGGAGGGTGCAGGTGAACAGCTGTAGGGCTGCCTACCAGCCAGCCTTGTCTCCATCCAACGCAGTATGGGAGAGCTTGCGCCGTCTGCTGGGCCTAGGCTGGTTACACTTCCTGGAGGGACACACAATTCCGACTCTCCTCATTTCCCTCTTGCTGCAGGCAGCAGCAAATGCTTCTGCAAGGCTGCATTTGGGGATTTTCTGCAAAGATGTTGAGAGGTGTTTATGTTACATTGTCCGCATAAAGGACTTGGGAGGCGGGCGCTCCTGAAATCTGGTCTTATTTTACCCTAATGCAGGTCCTGGCAGAGGACGTGATGATGTGATCTGGCCTCAGTCTACCTTATTTCCTCTCTGATCACATGGCTTTCAGCCTTGCCTCCTCCCCCTTCCTCTGCATCCTGGGATCCAATTGTCCTGCGGGGCCCTGGGCTCACGATTGGATCCCCAAGGACAGTGTTTTGAGGGGGGCTGTTATTGGCAATGTGTGTTTTACTATGTTGTTGTTGTTGTTGTTGTTAGGTGCCGTCGAGTCGAGTCCGACTCATAGCGACCCTATGTACAGCAGATCGAAACACTTGCCAATTCTGTGCCAGGCAAACGAGTGTATTACTATAATAACTTTAAAATCTAAACATTCTGCCAGGCGCGGTGGCGCACGCCTGTAATTCCAGCTGCTTGGGAGGTGGAGGTAGGAGGATCGCAAGTTGAAGACCAGAGGCAGTCTGCGTAACTTAGTGAGACCCTGTCTCAAAAAAGTAAAAAAAAAAAAAAAGGCTGGGGGTGCAGCTCAGTGGTCCAGCACTTGCAGAGCATGCAAGCACGAGGCCCTGGGTTCAAACCCCCAGTACCGCCAAAAAAAAAAAAAAAAAAAAGGATTCTCATCTTTTGATCCCACCTTGCATGAAAGCATATATATTACACATACATGGTACATATGACCTCCATGGAAGCAGAAGGCACAGTATTTGTGGGGAGGGAGGGGCTTGAGAGGGTGATGGGGAGTAAATTTGAGCAATGTACAATGACATGCGTGCAGGAAAATGTTATAATGAAACCCATTATTTTGTATGCTAATGTTAAAAATACTGATTAAAAAACCCGCACAGGGACGCTTGGGAATGCAGCGCTTAGGAGGCAGAGGAGGGAAGACTGGGAGTAATGTCAGCCTGGGTTATACAGCAAGAGCCCATCTCAAAGGCAAAACCCAAACCAAACAGCAAAACAACAGATTGATCAAGGGAGCAGGTGGGGGGAGTTGGGTGAGGGCCAGAAGCTGCAATCCAGTAGCAGGAGCAGAGGCCTGGAATGGGGTGCAGGAGGGAGGCAGGGGTGAGGCCGTTAGAGGGAGGACCCAGGGAGGCCCAGTGATGGCCACTCCCCCACGTGTCTTCACAGAAGGCTCCTTCTTCCCCATCCCCTCACCCACACATTATGCCTCAGAAGCCCCAGGTCCCTGCTACACACCCAGTGCCCCTCACCGCCACACCTCCTTCACGGAACCCCTTCACTTTCACACCCTCTGATCTCCAGCATCACACCCCGGGTGCTGGCAGCCCCACCCAATCCCTGAATGAGGGGGAAAAGATGGTGCCGGTTTTCACGTTCATTCTTCATACCCACAACAGAATAAGGTGTTCTTCTTAATTTACACAGCACCATGTGTACATGTACATGTATTTGTTGTTGTTAGGTGCCATCCAGTTGAGTCTGACTCATAGCCACCCTGTGTACAGCAGAACAAAACACTCCTTGATTCTGTGCCAGGCACATGATCTTATTTATGTTCAAGCCCATTGTTGCAGACACCATGTCAGTCCATCTAGTTGAGGGTTTTCCTTTTTTTCATTGACCTACCACTCTCCCAAACATGATGCCCCTCCTGACTACATGTTCAAAATATGTAAGAAATTGAGATTTTGCAAATCAAACAAGCAAACAAACAAGAGTACCCCAGAAGTGTTGGAAATGACAAAAACCAATGAATCAAAGGAAAAAAAAAAAGTGGAAACCATCACCAATAAACTAGATCAAGCAAAAGGAAGAATATTAGGGATAGAAGACAAGGTTAAGTAAACAATACATCCAGATATCAATAAATAAAAAATATATACATGATGACAACTTTCAGTAACTCTAAAACATCATCAGGAGACCAAATATCATATTCCATGGGACAAAGAAGGAGCTGAAATGAAAACTAAAGGCACAGAGATCCTATTCAATAAAATTACAGCAGAACATCTTCCAAATCTTGGGAAAGAACTCGACATTCAAGCATAAGGATCATTTAGAACCCCAAATAGACAAGATGGTAAGAGAACCTCTCCACAGCACATTATAGTTAAAATCCCAAGACTAGAGAACAAAGAAACAAGATTAAAAGCTGTGAAAGAAAAATACCAACTCACAAAGGCAAACCCATCAGAGAAACATCAGATCTCTCGGCAGAACCCCTAAAACCCATGAAAGCATGGTATGCTATATTTCAAACCCGGAACGTATACAACTGCCAACCAAGATTACTTTATCCAGCAGAGTTATCCTTTAGAATTGGTGCAGAAATAAAGACCTTCTAAGACAAGCACACATTAAAGCAATTCATGACCACCAAGCCAGTGCTGCAGAAGGTACTTACAGGAATTTTACACACACAGGATGTTGGAGATGTTAGCACTGTGAAATGTCTGCAGAAGGTAGCTGCTGGCAAGACCGAAGCCAGCCTGTGAGGGTTGTGTGCTGCAAATGTCAAGGCCATGAAGTGGAACCTCCGAAGCCCATTCAAGCCCAGATGATGCCAGATCCTGTATGCCATATAATGTCCTGTGTGCCAGATGCCAGACATGGAGCCACAAGATGTGTATGTCCAATGGGCCATCAGTCTTATTACAAACTGATCTTTCCTTTCTGTGCCCCCGTTCCTCCATTTTGAAATGGGAATACTTACTTTGTGCCATTCTAGGTTGGAAGTGTGTAATGTTTTTTTTTGTTTGTTTGTTTTGTAGAGGCCCATAGCTAATTTTCCTAGAACTTGGACTTTTGAACATAGTTGAGGCTGCTAAAATTTTGAGTACTATTAGACTAAATGCATTTTGCATTATGCATTATGCAATGGCCATGACCTTTGGGAGCCAGGAGTAGGGTGTTGTGGTTTGTATCTAAATCTCTCCCAAAGGCCATGCCCGCAGCTGGTGATGTAAAATGGGGTTCCAGCTTTGCAGAAGTAATTCCCTGGAATTGGACCTTTGGAGGTTTTTTACCCTGGACCAGCAGTTCCTGTTGCTCTCTGTTTGCTGCTCCTCATCCGCCATGCAGTGAGGTTATCTGAAATGGGCCCTGCCGTGCCTGCCCTGCCACCACGCCTTCCTGTCTCTATGGACTATAATTCTCTACCTGTGAGCCCCCAGTACATCTCTTCTCCATAAATTTGTTGTGGTCGGTTTCTCTGCCATAGCAAAATACCCAGTGACTAATCCAAGAAGGGGCTGGGATTTAGCTCAGTTGGTAGAGCGCTGCACTGCAGTCTCTGAGGGCCGGAGTTCAATTCCCAGCACCGCAAAAATGGGAGAAGGGCCTGGCAGTCTACTCCCAAGGCAATCCCAAAACAGTCAGCCATTGAAAACCCTATGAGGGTCGCTATGAGTCGGATACCTACTCGACGGCACCTAGCAACAACAACAACAATCCAAGAAGTTTTTTTTTTTTTTTTTAATACACCAGTGAAAACCCTAAGAACCACAGAGAGGCACTGTCAATAGTGTTTCCCCTGTTGTACACAGGGTTGCCATGAGTCAGATACCGACTCAACAGCACCTAACAACAACAACAACAACAACAATACAAGAAGTAATGCAACCAAACTCCTTTTGCCAAACCTGTATTACCCTGATCGCAAAATCAGAAAATGCCACAACAATAAAAGGAAACTATAGACCAATTTACTCAATGAACATAGATGTGAATATTCTCAATAAAATACCTGCAAATCGAATTCAATAACCCATTTAAAAAAATCACACACCATGATAAAGTCTGTTTCATTTCATACCCCCTATACTTTGGGTTTTAAATGCCATGCTTAACTTAAAGGAACCAGGGCTTCTTGGAGATAAAGCTGACTCCAGGGTTGGGCAGAGAGAATAAAAGATCAGCCAAGAACATTTGTTTTGATTTAGAAAGTATGGATGTGCTCAGAAAATGAGAAGCCAATTCTCAATCATCTCCACTGGCCAAGTGGGACATTTCTACCTCAAAACAAATAGTGATGGTTACAGTTTATAACCCTTTGAAGTCAATAGGGAGTCACAAGTTTGCAGGATAGAAACGAATAAATGGGAGAGAAGAGAAAGGTATTCTCTCTTGTTGAAATGCTGAAGTTCCTCCCCACAAAATATTCATAAATTACCCATCAATTAGTGAGCGTAGGGCACCCATAAACTAATTTTACAGTGGTAAAGTGTTGTAGTTTCTATCTTAACCAAGTATTTGCAGGCACATCATCCCTAGCTTGTCTGATCTCAGAAGCTAAGCAGTTTCTGACCTGGTTAATCTTTGCATGAGAGACCGCCTGGGAACACAGGGTGCAGCAGGCTTGGGAAAAGGACCTGGCAGCCCACTTCTGAAACAATCAGCCATCGAAAATCCTATGAATAACAGTGATACAGTGCCAGGGATGGCACAGTGTTAGGTGGTGTTTTGTTCTGTTGTACATAGGGTCACTATGAGTCAGATTCGACTCAACAGACCCTAACAACAACAACAACAACATCTTAACCAAGGGATAATATTAACATTTCTAGTAATAGAATGAGTTCATGTTGGGGTGCCCCAGACATGATGCACTGAGAAGAATGTAGTGTCATTTCCAAGGGGTTCTTGGTCCAAATGCACATGACAAAGAAAGGGTCAGACAAGACTAGCCCAAGGGCCATAGGTATCAAGTATAGATTTGTTCTTTTCAACAATGTCAAGATCATGAAAGACAAAGGCTGAGAAAAACCCTGCAGAGGAGAGGAGGCTGGAGTGGTGAAACCATAAGCAACTTGCGATTCTGAATGGGCTCTAGGGAAGATGCTGCTAGTACCATCAGAGAAATCGGAAGGAGGGTGGGAGGTTTGGTGGTCCTGTGAGATCCACGTGAATTTCCTGATTTTGGATGTCGTGCTTTGGTTATGTAGAACAATGCTTATGTTTCGTAGGAAATACACCATGAAGTAACTTAAGAAGCAGTGGAGCATCAGGTCTGCAATCTATTACCAGATAGTCAGGAACACACACACACACACACACACACACACACACACACACACGCGCGCGTGATGTTTATGCAATGCGATAAAATGTTAGCAATAAGGGAGTCTGGGTGAAGAGTCTATAAGAGGAAGCTTTTTGTATTCTTCGGCAAGATTCCTGCTCATGTGCAATAATTTTAAAACTTAAAATATGAAAAATGGTTCTAGATGGGTTTCTGCACGCTCACCCTTTCTTTCTTTTCAAATTCTGCCAGGGCCAGGGGGCTCATGACTTGGGGAGAGAGTGCAAGTAACACGGAGGCACCCCCTGGCCAGGGGAGTGGGGTCCGGGTTCTTTCAACATGCTGGCTTGGGTGTTCCCGGGGTGCTAACACTGCTGGAGTCCTGACACAGCACAGCTGGGTGCTGAAGTGGGAAACCCCGTTTCTCTAGAGCTCCATTCTGCCGCTGGAGAAATCCCATGACATAGGGACATCAAGCAAATGGGAGTTGAAGGCACCTCGGGCAGGGGGTCTTTATCTGAGTCCTGTTGCCAATGAATTGGACAGGAGATGTTCCCCTTGGGGACAAAGAGCCCAGGCCGAGGCTCCCGCTGGAGAATGGCACGGAGGTGGGCTCCCCACATCAGGTGCCTCTTCACAAAAGGCAGATGGCGATTTGGCAAAGAAGTAAGCTATTGTTCCTATTGGTTTCATTACCCGCGTTCAATTTAAACTATTTTATGGAGTTCAATATGCCATCCCTCTTATTACATTCTTTAGATGGCAGGTTTGCTTTATGCAGACACCTGTCCATATGAGAGTCCAAGAATGCTTTTTAACAGGTCTTCAAACAACCCCGGGCACACAGCTGGCCAAAGAGCCTGGCTGCAAGGGGCCAGCTGTTTGGCCGACAGAATTGGAACCGACACAGGACATGTGTGGTGACTGTAAACAGGAATGAATTTTCCCTAACCTTTATGAGTCAAATATTTATTTTTGGAATATTAACAAAATCAAAAGAACTGTGGCGTCCTTTTAATTTTAAGTCAAAACACACCGATGTGCAGCCTTTAAGACATTTTATTTAACAGAGTAATCTTAAATGGAAGCAGAAACAAATTCAGAAACACTGGAGAGTCTTGCCCGGCATATATAGCGCCGAATCTTTAATGCTCTATAAAAGAAGTAATGAAATCCCTTTTTCCATAAACTGTCTGTCAGATATATTGATGAGCACAGTAAAAATTCCCAAGCTTGCTGTGGGTAGAGACCTTTGGTGTGTATGTGTGTGTGGTGATGCATCTATAGTGATTTTCATAAGCCCCCTAGCTCATCCACCTTCCTTCCTTCTCCCCCTCTGCTGTTTTAAAGAGACTAAGTACAGATGCATGAAAAAAGAACTCTTCCTCAGAGATGGGAGTGAGCGAAGGGTAAAATTTGTCTTCCCAAACTTTGCAAGGAAGCATTTCTGCATGTGGATCATAATTAAAGACAGGAAGAAAAAAGAATAAAAGAAAATATTGTTCACATTGTCTTAGGAACCATTTACTCTTTTTCTTGGTTTTATAGTAATTGGGTTTGGTGGAGATATTTCTGTAAAGATGACTTTATGTAAAAAAACAAAACAAAGACAAAACCAAACCAAAACAAAAAAAAACAAACAAAAAAAAAAACAAACAGAAACACCAGACACAGCCACATCGTTTGACAGGCCAAGTTCAAAGTAAAAATTTGTTGCCTTGTTCACGAGGATTGAGGATTTCAAGACAGGGACAGCAGAACGTTAGCTCACAAGTCCCAAACCCTTCTGAGCTGGTGACGTGTGGCTGCACGGGTCTCATGCCCAGGAAAGGGTCCTGCAAACATGGAAAGGTGTTGAATTGTGAGCTTCAAAAGCACAGAGTAAGTGAGAAAACGGAGTGATTCCAGAGTAAGCAATGGCTAATGACTAAGATGCGCTGGGATTTAGCTCAGTTGGTAGAGCGCTGCTCTGCAGTCTCTGAGGTCCCAGGTTCGATTCCCAGCACCAAAATGGGAGAAGGACATGGCAACCCACTCCTAAGGCAACCCGGAAGCAATCTGCCATTGAAAACCCTATGAGGGTCGCTATGAGTCGGACACGACTCAACAGCACCTAACAACAATAACAATGACTAAGATACCGCTAGGTATAAGTTTTCATTTCACTCTGTAGCTAAGTTCAAGTAGAAGCTATTACTGTTCTTAAACCAGAAGTTGGAAGTAAGAAGTCACTGTCTGAATTAAAGGATTACGGGCTAAGAAGTTTTCAGAGCTTTAGTAAGTCTCTCAGCTTGTCAAATATAAGCCTCTCTTCTCCTTTTGAAAGAGAAACCCAGTATTTTAAAACTGCAAAGCTGGGAGGTTCTTCAGAAGCCACCAAAGTCTGACACGCTTACTGTGTGGGAGAAGGAAATTAAACCATGAAAATAAAGTGACAAGGAACTTGAGTCGGCCTTACTTGTGACTCGTGCTTGGCTCTTTGTACTATGTTGTTGCTGTTGTTATTAGGTGCTATCGAGTCGGTATCCAACTCATAGCGACCCACATAGGGTTTTCAATGGCTGACTGTTTCGGGATTGCCTTGGGAGTGGATTGCCAGGTCCTTCTCCCATTTTTGCGGGGCTGGGAATTGAACTCGGGACCTCAGAGACTGCAGTGCAGCGCTCTACCCACTGAGCTAAATCCCAGCCCCCTTTGTACTATACAAAATGCTTTTCCATATTTTTCTGTCATTAGATAGGTTCATGACTCCGTGGTATAAGAACAAAAACCGAACCAAACCAAAACAACAACAAAACCCCACAAAATCTATTGAATGCATGGAGAAACTCAGTTGACAGGGAGCCTGGTGGGTGTATACATCTGTCTAGTCTCCTGGCTTTACGAGGGTGGGCCCAGAGCTCCTCCTCATCAGCCTTTCTTTTCCCTTGTGGCAGGTTACACGTAGCAGAGGGATTAAGTATTGGTGAGCATACAGAATGACAGGAAGTCTTATGTGTTGCTGGTGGACGTGTAAATCAGTATGAATTCCTTTGTGAACTAATTTGAAATACTAATCTTCTGGATGGATTATTTCATAGAAGTTCGCAATTGCAAAATCCCATGGACACAGCTGCGAATTCAACTGCAGGGTAAACAAAGATCTAACACATACCCCCCACTGCTGGAAATGAATTCGCACAAATGGAAACAGCCCAATGCCCGTCACAATGACATCAGCTTATTGTGGCCTTCCCTCGGTGTAGACAAAATAACCCATAGGGCTCTCAGATCTGTCCCAGTCAAAGCCATGAGTCATCATCTCTGGGCCCTGGGACTTCCTGCAGGACACAGTATAAGGCAGCCACCTTTGAATAGCATCTTTCAAACACACAGCCCTTGAATCGGGGGCTGATAGGGGATGTCACTCTGGTCTACAATAAGCGGGTGGTTCCTGGAAGATCTGCACAGAGCCATCACCCCGTGCCAGCCCGAGGGCAGAGACTAGGGCTCCAGCACAGCTCGTCATAGGTGACAATTGTGATCATGACCATTTTTAGGGAACCTCCCCTCCTCTTTCTTTTAAAATCTATTTATGCATGTCTTCAGCTTTTTCTACTAATTATATATGCCATTGCAGAGTTTTGAAAACCAAAGATCAAGTTACATTTTCCTTACACTTTAAATAGCTCACAAACAAGCCAGAAACAATTTAAAAAGGGCATCTCTAGGTGTGTGTGTGTTGGGGGGGCAGTAAGAATGTGTTTCTCTAAGCACCTTGATTTATTCAAAGTGGTTATTTACCGATGAAAACCTTACTATTTACATGATATCGTCTACCATAAAATTCTGTGTCAGTGATCTCATGCCTCTGAGAGATAAGCATGGGTGTGATTTTGGCCACCTCCCCCCCTGCGCTCATTACCTCTGTGAACGTGGACAGATCACTTGTCTCTCGGCTTGGACACATGGGAAGATAATATGCGCTCTGCTTCCTTCATCGGATGCTTTAAGGGTTAATACTAGAATAAGGAAAAGTCTTATAACATGTATAATATGAATAAATATGTATATCATAAATATGTACCTATTATTCATATGTATTGTTGTTGTTAGGTGCCGGCGAGTCGGTATCCGACTCATAGCGACCCTCATAGGGTTTTTAGTGGCTATTTCGGGATTGCCTTGGGAGTGGATTGCCAGGTCCTTCTCCCATTTTCGCGGTGCTGGGAATTGAACTCGGGACCTCAGAGACTGCAGCACAGAGCTCTACCAAATGAGCTCAATCCCAGGCCCACAAATATTTAGAAATCCACAAAAGTTTGAAGTCTGAAACACTTCTGGCCCCAGGCTTTTTGGATAAGGGATCCTCAACCTGTATTGTGATAACCAGAAGATAAAAGCAAGAGAGATCTCGTACAGAAAAGAAGGTCCCAGGGCACCTCTCCGTCCTCCAGCAGGCAGCCACTGCCTATACCCATCCCATGGAGGGAGCTGCAGGCCAGGCACTGTGGGATGTGGCATCTCGGGGTTGGAGAAACCAAGGGGCTCCATGGAGCATCAGGGCTCCTGGGAGTGGATCCCCTCTTGCTGGGGTGCAGGGCGATGGGGCTGAGAGAACCTCTTTCTGCTCATTCCTGGAGGAGAGAATCTTTGAGAATTAAGAAGGCTTTGATCTAAGATCATTGTTCCTGGCATCCACTTGGATTTCTGTCTGTTCTTGGCAGAAATGTACAATTCCATGCAGAGCTTCGTGAGAGTGGGCTCACATAGTAGCCAAAGTGAGTTGCAATGTGACTTCACACAATGGTGCAAATGTCTTGCCTGTGTGGTCACTGGGTAGTAGAGATGGGGTAGGGGGAGCAAAGAGACAGAGGAGAGATTTGATTTAAGCCTGCTGTTTGAAACCGTGTCTTGCAGCCAAAGTACCCTGGCATCTGATCTTGGAAGCTAAGCAGGGTCAGATCTGATTAGTCCTTGGATGGGAGACCGCCTGGGAACACCAGGTGCTGTAGACTTGGGAGAAGAACCTAGCAACCCACTCCCAAAACAATCAGCCCTTGAAAACCCTGAGTAGCAGAGAAGCACTGACATAGTGCTGGGCATGGCACAGTGTTGGGGAGTGTTTCATCTGTTGTACATGGGGTTGCTGTGAGTCAGACTCAGCTTGATGCCACCTAATAACAGCATTTGTAACTGTAAGCTCCAAGAGGACAGGAGCACTTCTGTCTCATGAGCCCCTTGAGATCCACTGGCACATGGCAGGTGCTCCATGCATATTTGTTCATTGAGTGAATGAGTAAATGGCAACTCAGAAGAAGGGACTCATGTTGTTGTTAGGTGCCATTGAGTCAGTATCCAACTCATAGCGACCCTCATAGGGTTTTCAATGGCTGACTGTTTCGGGATTGCTTTGGGAGTGGATTGCCAGGTCCTTCTCCCATTTTTGCGGTGCTGGGAATTGAACTTAGGACCTGAGAGACTGCAGCACAGCACTCTACCAACTGAGCTAAATCCCAGCCCCAATGAAAACTTATACCTAGTGGTATCATAGTCATCGTTGTTAGGTACTGTCGAGTCATGTCCGACTCATAGTGACCCTCATAGGGTTTTCAATGGCTGACTGTTTTGGGATTGCCTTGGGAGTGGGTTGCCACGTCCTTCTCCTATGTTTGTGGTGCTGGGAATCGAATTGGGACCTCAGAAACCGCAGAGTGGCGCTCTACCAACTGAGCTAAATCCCAGCCCATCTTAGTCGAAGGGACTCATAGGACAGAGATAATCACTTGTCTTGATGCAGTGTGGTCTATTAACTGCTTTGCAGTCCTGAAGTTAGAAGGAGGAGATTTGGATCTGGACGTACTGAGCTACGTGGTGACCCCGGGACAGGGCACAGGGCGTCTCACCAGCTTTGCTGTCCACCCACCATACAGGACCACCTACCCCAAGGTGTCCTGTGGAAGGACGCTGTTCCGCCAGCACCAAGGGTCTGGGGAAATGCTGTCCCCAAATGCAGGCTTCTTATGTCACAGGCACAGCTGTTTCCATCCACTCAGAGCCCAGTCTCGGCCGGTGTCAGTGTCCTGGGCAACGCACTGAGTACAGACTTCCTGCTCACCATAGGATCTTTGGAAAAAGAGGCTGCGTCTCTGCTGCAGCTCCCAAGGGACCGGGAGGGTGGGCTGGGAGCTCCCCATTGCCTCATCCACTTGAAACCCAAGAGCACATCACCTGTCAGGCCACCAGAGGACAGCAGTGCTTTGAGATCCCGGCGCCTAGCTGCTCCCCACTTTGGCTTCTCCGAGGACCCGAGTGACCGGCTGGCTACCTGAAGGACTTGAGGCTTGTGTTGTCACCGTATTCTAGGCCTGTCCTTGGTTGAGCTCTTCACTGACGAACGTGCTGGAAAAGCCCCGACACGATTTCAGGCAGCATGCTGGCACGTGGGGGTTCCCCATTCTTCCACAATATCCTCACATCACTACAATCTTTGTGATCACAGAGTCTCACTGAGAAAAATCTGTGCAATTATTTACTTAAAAAACAGAAGCAAGTCCTTCTGTGTCACGTGGCCGGCATGGTCGGAGCTGGGGTCCTAAGATCTCAAATGGAATGTGTTCTGCACTGCAGAGTTGTTATTTCCATATTTTATACTACGCTATTGCTCTTATTTGGTGATCCAATGAAACTTTATGACTTGTTACTTTTCTTCCTTAAATATTTTACTCAAAAGCCATATATGAACACTTGCTATGTGTTAGGAATATGTAATATGTGCTAGGAATACAAGCCCTAGAGGAGACTGAAGCATAGATGGGAGCCAGACAGGTGAACTATGAAACTATTAGTCCATTTGATAAGTGCTATCCTAAAGCAAGGGCTGGGATTTGGCTCAGAGGGCTGGGATTTGGCCCAGTTGCTAGAGTGCTGTGCTGCAGTCTCTGAGGTCCCAAGTTCAATTCCCAGCACCGCAAAAATGGGAGAAGGACCTGGCAATCCACTTCCAAGGAAATCCCGATACAGTCAGCCATTGAAAACCCTATGAGGGTCGCTATGAGTCGGCCACCGACTCGACGGCACCTAACAACAACAATCCTAAAGCAATCAGCCATTGAAAACCTGATGAGAGTTGATGGCATCTAACAACCACAGTATGTGGGGGGCTCACCAAAGGTGGGGAAAGAATCCCCGGGTGGTGGTGTATGTAACAAAAAGCCACAGAGGAGGTGACTTCTAGATCTAATGGTTAACAGATAAGGTTCCCTTGGGGGAAAAAAGCATTTCACTCCTCCCCACCTCAAACACCTGCTGTATAGTAATAGCATCTAATACTTAATGAAATCTCTGTGTGGGCTGACACCCACGTGTCAGCTGCCTTCTGTACCTGGTACCGTTTAGTTCACACCGACCCGGAAGGAGGGTATTATGGTCTTACTGTCTTCAAGATGGAGCAACTAAGGTTCCCATGACTGAGACATGGGCTGCTGAGGCTAGATTGTGGGTCCGGACCCTGGACAGTCTGCTCGCCAGCCGTGATTCTGCTTCAGTTTCAGAATCTGCCCTCGGCCGCCTGTCTGGGTCTGCCTTATGGATCTCTCTGGGCCCAGGGGTCTCTCCATTGTCTACTTTCCTCAGTTTATAAACCAGGATCTTCCTGCCAACAAAAGTGCACAAAGCTGTTCAGGGAGGAGGCAGGTTCTAGAACCTTCAGTGGGATGGGCATTGGCAGCTTCCAGGTCAGGCTGAGTGCGAGGTGTTTCCACTGATTCGTCTATGGCAGAGACTCATTTGGTTCTGTCTGCCACAACAGCTCTCATCTTACCAGCTCTAAGCCAAGGCAGAGGCAGCGTATCGTCGGTAGGAATATTATACAGACAAGTATGGTACCTGACACGCTCTGTTAGAATTCATTATGAATGAACCCATGAGTGGATCGAGAGCTCACGTTCTGTTCATTTAAGAGCAAAACTTCTGATCTTCCTGCTGAGCTGCTGAATCTCTCTCTGTAGGTGAACCACCCACGATCTCCACCAGACCTGGCCTGTTATAAGGTTAGATGTCCTTGAAAGAATCTCAGTTACCCATCTTTCCTGTACCCACAGCAGGATTTCAGGTTTCTTGGCCTAAAATAGCAGCATTTTAAAATCAGTTACTTTTTCCCTCCTTCCTCCCTCCCTCCCTTCCTCCCTCCCTTTCTTCCTGTCCTCTTCTCCTCCCTCCTTCCTTCCTTCCTTCCTGAAAGGATAGAGAAAAAGGGGACCCAACCCCGTGACTCTACATTTCTCACACCTCTATGGCCTCATTCTTCTCCTTCTAGCTTTCAATAGAGATTAGAATTTCAAGATATGGCTTTGACTGATGACTAGATCAGAATATTTTGGCTTTTTTTTTTTTTTTTTTTCCTGAGAAATGAAACACTTCTGTGAGACTCTTACATGGGCTTTCAGGGGAAGCCAGAGAGCAGGTCTTGAGGGACACCAAGTCGCATGTGCCCCTCTCAAGGCCAGTGAAGGGCTGTCCTCCCTCCCACTGCCCTGTAGGTCTGGGGGTACCCCGGAGGTTAATCATAGGTGTGACGCCCAGGATTTGCTCTTTGATAAACTCCCAAAGTGAGAAATAAGTAAGTAATGTAGTTTAAAAGTTTTCTTAGTCATGAAATTATTGTCTTTTTATTTTTTATTTATTTATATATATTTTTTGCGGTACTAAGGGTTGAACCCAGGGCCTCACGCCTGCATGCTTTGCAAGAGCTGGACCACTGAGCTGCACCCCCCAGCCCACTTTTTTAGCTTTTTGAGACAGGGTCTTGCTAAGTTACGCAGACTGCCTGTGGTCTTGAACTTGTGATCCTCCCGCATCCGCCTCCGCCTCCCGAGCCACTGGGATTTATTTACTTATGTATTTATTTATTTTCTTTTGAGACAGTCTTGCCATATAGTCCAGGCTGCCTCAAATGCAAGATCCTCCTACCTCCACCTTCCAAGGGCTCATGCTGTCCTTTGACTCTGATGTTGTTGTTGTTGTTAGGTGCCTTCGAGTCGGTATCTGACTCATAGCGACCCTCAGAGGGTTTTCAATGGCTGACTGTTTTGGGATTGCCTTGGGAGTGGATTGCCAGGTCCTTCTCCCATTTGACTCTGAAGGCTGAAAGAAATTATTTGCAGCTCCAAATTGTAAACGTTAAACTTCACTTATTATTAGCTTCACTCAGGCTCTGTTAACATGGGCTCTGGATGGTGTGTTGCTGTGAGATTCATTACTGAGGCACAAGCAGGTGTGAGGAGGTGTCCTGTGTGGCTGAATGTGTTCCGATTTTCATTATATGCATATTATTTTTATTATGTGGTTAAGGAATTATTGTGCACCTGGAATGGGCAGACTTTGCATATCTTTGTGTGTATGTGGTGGTGGGGGCAGTGAGTATCCTTGTAATGGGTCATCCAAGAGCAGCAGAGGAGAGACAGGGCTCCTGGCCTGAGCCAGGACAAGCTACGCTGCTCTCTGGGACTCACCACCAGGAAAACCCTAGTGCATGTGAAGGTTTCTGCCCAGAAGAGAAATTGGAAGCCAGTGTGAAATGAGTTTTCATCTCAGACACCGGAACGGTTGTGCTTTGGGAAATCAGAGTGTGTTCAGGTAGAGGAGGTCCTTGGTTCCTGGGAAACAAGATGGCGCCCATAATACTGGGAGACAGGAACTGGGCAAGGCCTCTTCCAACTTGGTCTTTTAAGCACAGCAATAATGAAGTTGGAGAGTGTTGTGGAGCCCTGATCCCCCTTTCCTAAAAGAATTAGTGATTTGTTCAACATCAGAAAATGCCCACAACTGGTTTTTATGGTGTTTACCTTCTATCTCTTACTTCTTATTAGATTTTGTTTATGAAATACCAGGGTAATTCAGACTAAGTGAAAATATTCAGGTCCACATGTGCACCCAGTGGACAGAGCAGAGGCAGGTGTCATGACGTGGGCTGGAAATCAGAAGGGGAAGTTGGGGCTACAGGTTCAACAATTCTTCCTCCCAGGAGAAGGACTTCTTTCAAAGATTTTCCTTTCTCTTTGAAGACCATGTTCCTATATGGAATACATTTTTTTGCTCTAGGATAAATTTCCCCCAAATAAAGCCCACCATTCCATATGCTGCAGTAGTTTTGGCAGGTCATTTAGGTGGCATTTACCTATGACCTGCCTGCAACTGTAGCCCCGTGGCATCTGATCCCATCAGATCTTAGAAGCTAAGCAGAGTCGGGCCTGGTTAGTACTTGGATGGGAGACC
>VMDO01027894.1:9897-24751 GCA_007922755.1 Pedetes capensis | reverse complement strand
ATATTATGCAGCCAATAAATATAACTATAAATATGTAAAATATGTAAAATTCTTGTGTTAATTTAAGTGAAAAGGTAGAAGAATAAATTGTTTATAGGATGAATTAGAAGAGTTTTTCCATAAGGCAAAGACTAGAAGATAAAATTTACGGATGGCATTAGTTGTCCTTAGCCCAGAGTGGGTAGAGTTCAGTAAGTATCTCATTTCTTAATTCTACAACCTTTTGTTTCCTGAATTCTTTCTGCCATATAGTGTCAGGAACTGAGGTTCCAGAGAACAATGAGAAACAGCTCTTGTTGAAGGAATTATTTTTGGTTGGCAGAATAATGATAGCTTGTTTTTCTTCTTTAAAATTCTGGAAATGGTGTTGACATACATTAGTTAATAGAGAAGTTAAAAGATAAAAGCAAAGTTAGAAAGTAAATATGCTTCAAGGGGTTGAGAAGCCATGAGACATAGCCATGTAGACTATGCAGTTGCAAATGATCCTGAGGGAAAAAGAAGACAAGATTCCCAAAAGATTGTGAATTGAGGTGACTTCCCTGGAAACTCTCTCCCAAGCCTAGGTTTGTGAGGAGTGTGAATTAAAGGTTTGTAAGCAAGGATGAATGAATGTAAGAAGGAGTACAGGGTTGCCAGAACAGATGCTTGCATTGAACTTAGAGAGACCAAAATGTTAAGAATTCTCCAGATCATTTGGCAATAAAGATTATAGATTGCCAAGGGGAATGTAGGCCTACTACTTGGCCAAGATTAGAACCTGTGTCAGATGGTACAAGATGTTAACATTCAAAGTCAGGGGTATCTGGGTCAGGATGTGGGGTCATAAATTGTGGGAACTACACATACATACTATGTGCTGGGCATCATGCTGTGTGGTTTCTCTGATTTCTCTGAATTCTTGGAAAGATAGGATCTCCCAATTCCAGAGAGATGGCATTTCTATTGGTATTTTAGCTATGTCTGTACCACTTCTGCACAATTCCATGATTATGGCTCACTCTCTAGTCAAAGTTAAGTGAGTAAAGAGACAAAATGATGAGAAATTGCATTTGAATGGACTCTTTTCCCCAAATATTGCTTTCCTATGCAATCCATTTACTTTTTATTACTTTGTGGAGTCCTTAGTAGCAGCAGTTTTTATATTTTTTAAGAGTTTAAATTGTAGTCTGTGGGAGAAATAGGCTGTAGTGGACATGCTCTGTATTGGCTGACATCAGAAAGAGACCATGTGTTTTGATATTCATGACTATTTCTAGAACTAAGGGCCAGCAAGTGATAAAATATGGGAACAAGCAGGATCACCTTATATTTTTTTATCTATTACTGGAGTTTAGCTCAGTTGGTAGATTATTGCTCCATTCTCTCTGAGGATCTGGGTTTGATCCTCAGCACCACAAAAATGGGAGAAGGACATGGCAATCCTCTCCTGAAGCAATCCCCAATCAGCCATTGAAAACCCTATGAGGGTCTTTATGAGTCAGGGTCTTTAACTTCTCTATTCAACCACACCTAACAACAATAAAAACAACAACATTGCCTAGTAGAAGAGCTAGAAGAGAATATATAATGAAAATGTCCTCATAATAGAATTGATTATATTTAAAATGTCTTCAAGTCAATGACCTAAACTGTTGGAATTCCCAGGGGGATAGAGAGTACCCCAAACATGGCCGGTCCCAGGAGTTCATCTCACCCACTTGGAGGACCAAACTTTATCCTCCAGGGTGAGTGACCCTTACCCTATATCAGGGTCATTTTCTCCCATTGAATCCTATGGGGCAAAATAGCAACTGGTCACCTTTGCCATACATCTAGGTATCTCACTCTTCCCTCTTCCCATCAAGTGGGCCAAGATGGCACCCAAGGTATGGTAGCATCTAAAGCCCCCTGGTGCCTGATTGGTCATTTCTGATCCAACCCTGTTTCCCTGATTGGCTGGCTATCAGACCATATAAACTCCAGAGCTCAGAGTTCAACATCCATTCTGAGCACCATTTCAAGAGAAGCTCACTGGGTCCTTGAGGTTCCTTAAGGGCCCAAGGCCCATTTACTCATCTGCCTAGCCTAGCCTTCAGCAAACTTCAACCTGCCTGCCTCTATCTGACCCCAACCTCTACAATGCAGGATATCCTACATGGACTGACAGCTTTGAGAGGCAAGACTCTGAGAGGGAAGCCTCCAAAAGTCAAGTGCAGGGCCTCTGAAGTGGTGAAGCCTGCCGAGCAGGAAGAGCAGGAAGAGACACCCAGGAGTCTGCCACAGCAGCTGAGCCCTTCTGCTCTCCAACTCCCTTTCCCCTCTCCCTAATCCTCCATTCCTTTTCCCTCCTTTGTGAATAAACCCCTGTCCTTATATCATGTGCATGATGCTCTGTTCTCTGGCCACAGTCTCTCCACTGGGCGTGGCTTTGGGGCACCTACCACTTGCTTCCACCCACAATGCAGTGAGAAAGAAATTCCAGAAAGAACCCAACACTAAGACTTCCATCTTAAGGAACTAGAAAAGGGAGAACAAATTAAATACAAAGCAAGAAGAAAGAAGGAAATGATAAAGATAAAGAAAGAAACAATTAATTGGAAAAATTGAGAGCATGCAAGATACAAATACAATTAATAAAAATGAGGAAATTGCTACAGATCCAAAGAAGGCAATATTGTGAACAACTTTATCCCCATAGAGTCAAAAACTTAAACAAAATGGACCAATGGATTAAAAAACACAAAGTATGAAAGCTTACTGAAAAATGATGAGGTAAGGCTGAACATAGTAGTGCATATCTGTAATCCTACCACTTGGGAGCTTGAAAAGGAGGATCCTAAATTAGAGGCCAGCCTGGGTTACAGAGTATGTTGAAGCCAGCCTGAACCACACAGGCATGCCCTCTCCCTAAAAAATGATTAGTTAATATGGATAGTCTTAAATTTATTAAAGAAATGAATTTATCATCAAAATTTCCCAAGAAAGAAATTTACAGTTTCAGTTGGCTTGTATGGTGAAGCCCACCAAAAATTATGAGAAAAAAATATTGATTTACGCTATCTTTTCCAGAAGAGAAATGTCCCTGAAGAACATTTCCCAACTCATTTAATAAAGCTAGTGTTACCCTGATACTCAAACCAGCCAAGTACATTACTGGGGGAAAACAAACAATGGATGAATATCCACCATGAACACAGAGGCAAAAATCACCAATTAATAATTAACAAAACAAACCTAGTCCATGTAAAAATCACCACCAAGTAGATTTTACCCTAGGAATATAAGAGCTAGTTGACCTATATTTCACCTATTTCAATAAATGTATTTCACTATATTAATAAACCAATAACCAATATTATTATTTCAAAGAGATGTAGAGAAAAGCATTTGACAAAATCAATATCCATTCATAGTAAAAACTCTAGCTCAACTAGGAATAGGAAGGAACTTCTGTGATCTAATAATGGGTATCTATAACAAATAGGAGTGGGGCTGGGATTTAGCTCAGTTGGTAGAGCGCCACTCTGCAGTCTCTGAGGTCCTGAGTTCGATTCCCAACACCACAAAAATGGGAGAAGGACGTGGCAACCCACTCTCAAGGCAATCCTGAAAACAATCCGCCATTGAAAACTCTATGAGGGTTGCTATGAGTCGAACATGACTCGACGGCACCTCACAACAGTATAACAAATAGGGGTCTGGGATTTAGCTCAATTGGTAGAGTGCCACTCTACCTTCTTTGAGGTTCTGAGTTCAATTCCTTGCACCACAGAAAGGGGAGAAGGATGTGGCAATCCCAAAACAATCATCCACTGAAAACCCTATGAGGGTCGCTATGAGTTGGACACGACTTGATGGCACCTAACAACAACAGCAACATAAAAAATTTGGAAGGAAATAAAGAAATATACCATTTTCATTTGCAGACATCATGATTGTTTACATATAACTGCCTGCAGAATTATAAAAACCCCCTAAAATTTAAAAGTTAGCCCTATGAGTTCACAGAGTACAAGATCTATATAAAAAATTAATCATACTTTTATATGCTATCAATGGACAATAAGAAAAAGAAATTTAAAAGCATCACAATTTATAGTAACACTGATATATATATATATATATACACATATATATACATATATATATATATATATATACATATATATATATACACACATATATATACATATATATGTATATATATATATATTTCATGAAGGATATGTATTCTAAAAACTACAAGATGCTTGTAAAAAAAATTTAAAAAGACCCTAAGCAATGGAGAAATGAACTTGAAAGACTTAGAACTTTAAAGATATAAATTCTTCTCAAAGTAACCTATCAATTTAATGAAAAACTCAAGCAGAAATTTTGCAGGTATCATAGCCTGATTCTAAATTCCATATACCACTCCTGGGTTTATACCTGAAGGACTTAAAGGCAACATACAATACAGATATAGGCACATCCATGTTTATTATAGCCCTATTCACAAAAGCCAAGCTATGGTTGGCCTATGTGCCCATCAACAGATGAATGGACAAAAAAATGAGGTAAATACTGAGGGTGTCAAAAATGTATATATATTTTAAGAGATGTTATCTATGTATTAATTTTTGAAAGTGAATTGAATTACAGTGGCAGTGTGTATGACATTCACTCAAAAGATGATGTTAATCAAATGAATGCAAGCGACTTTGTGCAACAGGCAGGACAGGCAAAGAAAATGGCAGAAGCTCTGTTGTCATTCAAGGAATGCCAAATCATTTTGAAGTGGTATCTGAAATTTGAGAACATTGTGGAAATACAACAATAGAGGTGCAAATATGCAGCAGACCCTCTAATACTCCTAACAATTTCATGTATTTGTGATTAGGTTATTATTGGTATATGTTGTGTATTATAATTTTAATATAGTTTTTTCTTTTCTTAAGATGTGTATACATTGTGGCACCCTCTGTGTGTGTATTTATACATATACATTATATATGTGTACATATGTATGTATATATATATTTACATATACACACACACACACACATACACACATATGATTTTCAAGTAAAAAGAGTCTACTCGATGGGAGGAAGAGGACCAGTGGGAGTGGGAGGAGAAGACAATAAAGAGTAATGGAGGTGTAAACATGAGCAAAATACATGTCATACCTGTATGAAAAGGTCATAATGAAATCCATTACTTTTTTTATTGGAAATTTTTAATATAAACCTTAATGTGATTCATTCTGACATGCTTTTCATTATGGCACTTCCAAATATGCATTTTGTTGTACATTATTCATATAGGTTCTCCTTACCCTCATGTATGCTTCCCCCTATCCTACCCCCCATCAAAGACTTCTCTATCATTTACTTGTCTTTTTATGGTAATATTATTCTGCATATCCTTGGGTTCCAGTTCTGTTTAACATAGAAACTTTTCCTGCAATGAACTTTGTTTTGACCTTGTCAGAACTATTGCATGCATTTTCTAGACCATTTATAAAACACCATTCTTAGCATTTTTTCTTTTATTTTGATTCAACCTTTGTATAGCATTTTTCCTTTTTATACTTTTCATTCAGCTCCCACATTTGAGTGAGAACATGTGGTGTTTCTTTCTGAGTGTGTGTTGGCTCACTCTAATTCCATTCATTTTGCTGCGAACGTCCTAATTTCATTTTTTTTGATTGCTGAGTAGTATTCCATTGTGCATATGTACCATAGTTTTTTATCCATTCTTCTGTTGAAGGGCACTTTGGTTGATTCCATATCCTTGCTATTGTGAAAAGTGCTTCATTGAACATGGAGATTCAGGTGTCTCTGTGGTATGATCACCCATCTTCCTTTGGGTAAATTCCCAATGTTATAACTGGGTCATATGGTAGATCTATTTTCAGTTTCTTAAGATACCTCGGTATTGATTTCCACAGTGGTTGGAACAATTTACGGCTCCACCAACAACGTAAGAATGTTCCCTTTTCCCCACAACCTCACCAGCATTTGTTGTTATTTTTTTTTTATTGATCTTGGCCATTCTTACAGGTGTAAGGTGGAATCTCAGAGTTGTTTTGATTTGCATTTCCATAATGGCTAGGGATATTGAACATTTTTTCATGTGTTTCATGGCTTTACGGACCTCTTCATTTGAGAACTGTCTACTCAGTTCCTTTGCCCATTTGTGTATTGGGTTATTTGTTTTTTGGGGAGTTTTGTTCTTGAGTTCTTTATAAATTCTAGTAATTAGACCTTTATCTGATGTATAAAATGCGAAGACCTTTTCCCATTCCATGGGGATTTCCTTGACTCTGTTGTTTCTTTTGCTGTGCAGAAGCTTTTTAATTTAATGTGATCCCATTTATCTATTCTCGTTGCAATTTCTTGAGCAATTGGAGTCCTATTAAGGAAATACTTTCCTATGCCTATATGATGGAGTGTATTGCCTATCTTGCCTTCTATAAGTTTTAAAGTTTCTGGTTTTATGTTGAGATCTTTTATCCATTTTGAGTTAACTCTTGTGTATATTGAGAGATGTGGATCCGCTTTCATTTTTCTGCATGTAGATGACCATGTTTCCCAGCACCATTTGTTGAAAAGGCTGTCCTTTTTCCAGTTTACTTGCTTTGCTCCTTTGTCGAAAATTAGGTGGCTATAGGTGTGTTGAGGTATATCTGGGTCTTCTATTCTGTTCCAGATGTCTTCGGGCCTATTTTTGTGCCAGTACCAAGCTGTTTTTGCAACCACTGCTCTGTAGTATAGCTTGAAGTCAGGGATTGTGATTCCACCTGCGTTCGTTTTGCAGCTTAAAAGTGTTTTGGCTATATGTGGTCTTTTGTGGTTCCATATGAATTTTTGGATCATTTTTTCTATTTCTGTACAGTCAGTCAGTGGAATTTTAATGGTTATTGCATTAAATCTATAGATTGCTTTTGGTAGGATAGCCATAATGAAATCCATTACTTTTTATAGTAAAAGGAAGAGAGAAAAAAAAGAAAAGAAAGTGTGATTTCTATCTTCCTATATTGTCCATTTACTGCATTTGTAAGGAAGTACCTTTTTAAAGTCCATCCCCAAATATTACATTTTAATTAGAGTAGGTTGTACTCCAGAAACTTACCTTAAATTTCTTTGGGGGATCTACTGGGCATCCAGGGTTAGAAAGGAGGTATCTTTGGTGATCCCTTTACTCTCTTTAGATCATGAGTTAAAAAGCTAAACTGTCAGGGGTGCTAGTCTTAAAGACTCTTGGAGTAAGTATAGATGTTGATGGTTGTGTCTGATTTTACTAATAGAGTGTAGCATACAATGAAGACATCCCCAATCACCTACCCCGACCTGGCATGATCTCATTGTTAGAATTATGGTTCTTGACACCAGTCCTCATTGAAATTGTTGAGGTTTGTGCTATTGTTCTTTTGTTCTTTCTTTTTTACTTCATTCATTCATTCATTCTCAAGCTCATCAAACACTTCATTTTTCTCTTGTTCTGTGTGAGATTCTCTGCTAAATTCTGAAATTGTAGAGATAAATCCTTTCCTCCACAGGCCTAGTCATATGCCTGTGAAAGATAGTCAAGTAAAAAAAAAAAAAGAATGATAACATCTGTAGGGTTTGTGAATTTAAATAAATAGGAAATAAACAATGTGGGAGGATTAATGGGTGATTAGAAGTTCCAGTGGGTATGGGGTGAATAGATAAGAAAATATATATATACACAAGGGAGTTTTATTCTTCCATAAAGAAGAATGAAATTATATTTTTTGCAGAAAATGGATGGAAGTGGAAATCATTATGTTAAATGAAAGAAGCCATTCTCAAAGAGACAAATACCACATTTTTTTTCTCATATGTAGAAGCCAAGGGGGAAAAAAGGAATGATTTGAAACTAAAAGAGGGAATGCTAGGGATATAGAAGGGTTATGGTACAAGGGGGAGAATGAGGGAGAATAACCAGGAATAACAGAGGGAGTGAATATGCTCAAAGTAAATTATATGTATATATGAAAACGTCATAATGAAACCTATTTGTACAATTAATATTTGTAATTTAAGAATAGTAATAAAGAAGTTCCTGAGGGTGCTAGGAAAACTTCTCAGAGGAGAGAACACTTACACTGGACCTTGAAGAATGAATAGGAGGAGTAGGGGAAAAAATGACGGACAGATAGCACACGCCTTCTGACCGGGAGTAAAAGGAGATTTTAAATAATAGTTTAGAACACACATTGACTAGGCAGACAGAGTAATAAATTAGATTAGAGATAGCAGAGAGAACCAGGAGGACAGCAAGATTGCAAATCAAAGTGCAGAAGAACTACACAAGACGCAGCAGCTGTGTCACTATTACCCAAATTGCAGACCACCTAGAGAATCCAACCCAGGGAAGACTCCATGCAGACATCCACAGGAGCTTGGATCCTACAAGGAGTACAACCCTGGCAACCTGCCAACATCCTGCCAATGGGATACAGGCAGCAATCCTCACAGAGAATAATTGGTGAGTTTGCCTGAGGTACTAGGCACAGTGGCCATTTCTATGAGGTGCTCCCCATGTAGGGGGTGAAAATAAAGTGGTACAAAAACCTCATGCAGGAGTGCAGGCCACAGATCCACCAGAGGTGAAATGTTATCGTCCCACCCACCCCAACATGGGTGTGGGGAGTGACTGCACTAGGGGTTGGGGAACATGCGCCAGTGGAGTGCACCCAGAGAGCCAGAGAGTGCCACAGTGCAGCTCCCTCCCTCCTGTTGTGGTAAGGCAGTTGCACAGAATGACTTCCACACGGACACATGGGCACACAGGCACTCAGACCCCAGATACCCAGGGGCAATCCAATGTCGTCTCACTGCACTATAGAGTCAGCTAGAGTCTGTGAAAGGGACTGAGTCCCACGTGTGGGAAGAGTGTGACCATATTTGTACTGGGAGTGCAGCAGTGTGCTTTGTGCCAGGGCAGTTTCATATGTAACTGCCACACAGGCAGACAGGCTGCAGATTCACTGGGGTGGTCTGATATCATCCTGCCCACTGCAGCACGGGAGTGGTGAGAACATGACAGGTTCAGAACACACAAATGGGTAGAAACCCTTACGTTAACATCTGACTCCTGCAGACATCTGCTCCCACCATAGGCATTGGGGCTGCAATCTCTGAGCTGGGTTCACAGTGCCCATGGGAAAGGTGGAATTCTCAGAAGGTCACCATAGGTCACACTGCCTTTCTGCCAGTAAAACATGGGCAGAAGGTCTGACAGGGTGAATCTCTGAAAGTGCCCAGTGGCCTGGTTCAGCCCAGGAGACCATGCTATTATCTATCTGCCATCTTTACCCGGTGGAAGGAAGCTGCGCAGAAGCCCCACCTCCTAAGCCAGCCTGCTTCTACCAAGAGAGTGGGTAGGGAAAATCCCTTTCCCTGCAGGAGAACTGAGAAATCCCAAAATAAAGCAATCCTCACCACTCACAAACATTTTCACAAGAGAAAAATGAAGACAGATGTATAGATGGAGGCGCCACTAGGATTGAAGTTGAATGAACCTCCACAGCTTCCTCTAACACCAGAAGAAAGGAAGGAGAGTCTACAAAATACAGGACAAGGACAGCCACCTGAAGGAAGAGAAGCAGGGCCCTCTCAGAAGGTTGATGACTGCTGTGGATAGTAGGGAAACCACTCTACCCTGAGCTCTCTAGGATACCCTACTGCCTTATTCACTTTACTGTTCTGATACCTCTTGTGAGAGTATACAGGTTTTTTCTTTTTTTTTTTTTGGTTGTTGTTGTTGTAGTTTTCCTTGTATTTGTTTTGTTTTAGTTTATTATTTTATTTTTAATTTTAATCTTAATTTTAATTTCTATTACTCTTTGTTCTCTTTCTCCTCTTTTTCCCTCTCCTTTCCCCATTTCCTCTCTCTCCTTATCCCCTAGTAGAGATACAGAGTCTGCTGTCTCCCTAGCCCCCAGTCCCATTGGAATAATGAATTGCAGAGTGGAAAAGTGAAGAGTGGAGTGTCCATGGTGCAGAAAAGATTGTCATGAGCTGATTGTCCTCTGAACCTAGAAGAGCTGATTACAAACTAAGCCCATCTTGAGTCGAGTAGGGCTGGTGAACCAGAGTAAGAGCCGCACAGACTAGACAACTGAGGAATCATGCTGTATCCTGTAGACCAATCAGAATCTGAGATCTCAGGGAACAGAGGGATTCTGAATGGGGCAGTACTGAATAGAGATCCTTCAGCAGATCCTTATCTAGGGTTCTGATGCTGCAAAGTACGGGGTGGAGGAGTGAGAATAAATTGCCAGAGATTCATCATCACACACACTTAAAGGAACAATAGATGGAGAAGTTCTTCATACTTGGAGGAGGAAAAACCTAATTCCCCAACCAAATAATGGGCAAGAAACATCAAAAGACTACAAGAAACACAAAAGGGCAAGCTGGATATAAAGAGTCCACAAATCAAAACCTCTCAACAAATACCTCTAAAGAAACCCAATTTCTAGAGATTCCTTAATTAGAATTCAGAATTTTGATTATTAGTATGCTAAGAGAAATCAAAACTAATACCACCAGCACCCTCGAAGTCCTTGAAAAGAAGGTATCTCATATGGAGTCTGTACTCTCCTCACAGCTAGAAATGATCAGGAAAAAACAAGTGGTAATCCTTGACATGCAAACCAAGCTAAATGAATTAATTTCTGAAGTAATCATCCAAAAAAGAAGAGCTTCCAACCAAGCATACAACATCCAGCAAAGTTATCTCTGAAATTAGATGAGTAGTATAAGATGTTCCATGATATTGACACACTCAAATGATTTGCAACCACCAAACCAGCTTTAGAGGCTGGGATTTAGCTCAGTGGGTAAAGCACTGTGCTGCAGTCTCTGAGGACCCGAGTTCAATTCCCAGCACTACAAAAATGGGAGAAGGGCCTGGCAATCCACTCCCAAGGCAATCCCGAAACAGCCGTTGAAAACCCTATGAGGTTCGCTATGAGTTGGATCCTGACTCGACGACACCTAACAACAACAACAAACCAGCTTTACAGAGCATCCTAAATCATTTACCACATCCAGGTGAGAAAAGACAATCCTACATAGACGATCAAAGAATTAAACAGTTGACATGAGTGGAACCAAGAAAAGAATAAAGCAACCATGATTCAAAAATCACAATCATGTAACAATTGGATGCATAACAATAGATACTTCTCAATAATCACTATTAGTATAAATGGTCTTAATTCACAAATTAGGAGACAGAGACTGACTAATTGGATGAAAAAGCATAAACCCTCAATATGCAATATTCAAGAAACCCATCTAACTCACAAAGACTGCAATAGATTGAGAATTGTTGTTGTTGTTAGGTGCCGTGGAGTCGGTATCCTACTCATAGCGACCCTCATAGGGTTTTCAATGGCTGTGTGCTTTGGGATTGCCTTGGGAGTGGATTGCCAGGCCCTTCTCCCATTTTTGCGGTGCTGGGAATTGAACTAGGGTCCTCAGAGACTGCAGCACAGAGTTCTACCCACTGAGCTAAATCCCAGCCCAGATTGAGAATTAAGGGCTGTAAACCAATATATCGAGCAGGGGGGAAAAAGCAGGTGTTATAATTCTAATATCAGACAGACTAACTTTCAACCCAAAACTAATTAGAAGAGATAAAGAAGGACACTACATATTACTAAAAGGAACAATCAACCAGGAAAGAATAACACTTCTAAATATACATGCTCCAAATTCTAGGGCGCCTAGTTTCCTAAGATGAACTTTATGGGACATAATGAACTTTATTGGATCAGACACAATAGTAATGGGAGACTTCAATACCCCTGGTTCGCCAAGAGACAGGTCATTAAAGCAGAAAATCAACAGAGAAACGATGAGCCTAATCACCACCCTAAACCAATTGGATCTCACAGCTATATACAGAATATTCCATCCATACAATGAGGAATACACATTCTTCTCAGCTCAACATGGAACATTTTGCAAGACAGACTATATGCTAGTCCATAAGAATTTCCTCAATAAATACAAAAAAGTAGAAATTATCCCCTATTCCTTATCAGACCACAAGGGAATAAAATTGGAACTCAAAGGCAGGAATAATTACAGATATTTTACAAACTCATGGAGACTAAATAATACAATGCTTAATGGTCAAAGGGTTGTTGAAGAAATCAAAATGGAAATTTAAAAATTCTTGCAATCAAATGATGATGAAAACACATTCTACCAAAACATATAGGATACAGCAAAGGCAGATTCAAGAGGGAAGTTCATAGCATTAAGTGCCTTCATCAATAAGGTAGATAAATGACCTAATGACACACCTCACAATGCTAGAAAATCAACAACAAATCAACCCTTAAAGGAGCATTCAGAAAGAAATTACCAAGATAAAGGCAGAAGTATCTCAATTAGAATCTAAAAAGATAATTCAAAAATTAATGAGGCTAACAGCTGGTTCTTTGAAAAGATTAATGAAATAAACACTCCTCTGGCCAATCTCATAAAAAGAAAAAGGAAAAACCCAACATAGTAAAAATTAGAAATGAAAACTGGACCCTAACTACCAGCTATAACAAAATACAGAAAATTGTCAGGGATTACTTTGAGAGATTGTATTCCCCAAAATACGAAAATACAGACAAAATGGATAAATTTATTAACACATATGATTTACCAAAATTAACCCAAGAAGATATAAGTGACCTAAACAAGCCCATTACATATGCCAAAATAGAAAAGGTAATAATAAGTCTCCAAACAAAGAAGAGCCCAGGTCCTGATGGGTTCACAGCAGAATGTTACCAGACTTTTAAAGAAGACATAATATTTGTCATCCTCAAATTATTCCAAAAAGTAGAAAAGGAGGGAACACTCCCAAACTCATTCTACCAAGCCACTATCACCCTGATACCTAAATGAGGAGAGGATACATCTAAGGTAGGGAATTATAGACCCATTTCCCTTATGAACATAGGTGCAAAAATCCTTAACAAAATCATGACAAACTGAGTCCAGCAACATATTAAAAAGATTGTTTACCATGACCAAGTGGTATTTATTCCACAGATGCAAGGCTGGTTCAACATACGGAAATCAATTGATGTAATCTAACATATCAAGAGACTGGCAAACAAAAACCACATGATCATCTCAATTGGTGCTGAAACAGCCTTCAACAAATTGCAACACCTTTTCATGATAAAAACCCTGAGGAGATAGGCATAACAGGCAAATACTTTAATATCATAAAGCCTGCTATGATAAACTTACATGGGCTGGGATTTAGCTCAGTTGGTAGAACGCTTCTCTGCACTCTCTGAGGTCCCAAGTTTGATTCCCAGCAACACAAAATGGGAGAAGGATGTGGCTACCCACTCCCAAGGCAATCCTGAAACAGTCAGCCTTTGAAAACCCTATAAGGGTCGCTATGAGTCAGACTCGACTCAACGGCACCTAATAACAACAACAACATGACACACCTACCGCCAATATTATAGTAAATGGAGTAAAACTGAAACCATTTCCTCTAAGATCTGGAACAAAACAAGGTTGTCAACTCTCTCCTATTCTATTTAACATAGTGATGGAAGTCCTCACCAGGGCAATTAGACTAGAGAAATAAATCAAGGGGATACAGATTGGCAATGAAGAGGGCAGACTATCCTGATTTTTGGATGACATGATACTTTACCTTAAGGATAACAAATCCTCATCCAGAAAACTTTTAGATCTAATCAACTCCTTCAGCAAAGTGCCAGGATATAAAACTAACACACACAAAATCAATAGCTTTCCTTTACACAAAATATAAGCAGGAAGAGAAGGAAATTGCAGATACAATACCTTTCATGATAGTCCACCAGAAAATTAAATACCTTAGAACAAACCTAACAAAAGACCCTGCAGACCTCTACAAGGAAAATTTCAAAATATTAAAGAAAGAAATCACAGAGGATACTAAAAAATGGAAGGACCTCCACTGCTCCTGGATTGGGAGAATCAATATACTAATAATGGCTATCCTACCAAAAGCAATCTATGGATTTAGTGCAATCCCCATCAAAATTCTAATGACAGACTTTACAGAAATAGAAAAAACAATCCAAAAATTCATATGGAATCACAAAAGACCACGTATAGTCAAAACACTCTCAACGTGCAAAGCTAGTGCAGATGGAATCACAATCCCTGACTTTATATTACAGGACACAGGTAGAAAAAGCAGCTTGGTACTGGCACAAAAATAGGTGTGAAGACCAGTGGAACAGAATAGAACATCCAGAAATACCTCAACACATCTATAGTCATCTGATTTTCAATAAAGGAGCAAAGCAAGTAAATTGGAAAAATGGATAGCCTTTTCAATAAATGGTGCTGGGAAATACGGATATCCACTTTCAGAAAATGAAAACCAGCCCAAGTCTCTCAATATGCATGAGAGTTAATTCAAAATGGATTAAAAACCTCAACAAAAAATCAGAAACTTCAAAATTAATAGAAGATAGGAAAGGCAATATGCTCCAAAATATAGGTATAGGAAAGTATTTCCTTAATAGCACTCCAATTGCTCAAGAAATTGCAACAAGAATAGATAAATGGGATTGCATGAAATTAAACAGTTTCTGTACAGCAAAGGAAACAATCAACAGAGTCAAGGAAATCCCCACTGATTGGGAAAAAAATCTTTGAATCCTATACATTGGACAGAGGACTAATTTCCAGAATGTATAAAGAACTCAAGAAAGCAATACCCAAGAAAACAACCCAATACACAAATGGGCAAAGGAATTATACAGACAGTTCTCAAATGAAGAGCCTTATAAAGCCATGAAACACATGAAAAAAATGCTCAATATCCCTAG
>VMDO01027893.1:0-24651 GCA_007922755.1 Pedetes capensis | reverse complement strand
TATATGGAGCCAGTAGAATTTCCACTTTCCCAGTCTTCTAAAGATTGAAGACCTATCTTTGGTTCCAAAGATTATTGTGGATGCATTGGCAGTAATTATTATATATATATATATATATATATGTATGTATATATATATATATATGTATGTATATATATATATATATTTCTATGAAGTAATAATTTAAATAAATTTATATTTATATTTTACTTAGCACAACATTTAAAACATCAGAAAAATCCGAGCTCACAAAAATACTTGGCAAGGAAAAAGTTTTCAACATGGTACCCTTGCTTAAATACTTATAAACACAATATGAGAAATAGAAATAAGTGAAAGACATGAAAAGACATTTTCTTCAAAATGTTGGGAAAGGCAAAGCCACCCAAAAACAAAACCAGCAGAATCCTTAGATCCCAGGGACAATAATGGTCTTCAGAAGCTGGGTTTAGTGCCTATAATTCAGCTATTCAAGAGGCTGAGGCAGGAGAATTGCTTGAGCCCCAGAGCTTGTGACAAGCCTGGCCAGTGTAGCTGTAACTCATGTCAAAATAACAAGAACAAGAACAATGGAAACAACAACAATGGTAATAATTACTGTCTTCAATATAAGGAATTTGGGTGAGGCAGATATTAAATAACTATAAAGTAACAAATTTTATGTCTGGAGCTGTACCACTGTGGTGTCTAATCCCATCAGATCTTGGAAGCTAAGCAGGGTTGAGCCTGGTTAGTATTTGGATGGGTGACCACCTGGGAATATCAGGCTTAGGAGAAGGACCTGGCAACCCACTCCCAAAAAAACAATCAGCCATTGAAAACCCTGTCAATAACAGAGAAACACTGACAATAGTGAGTTTTTTGTGTGGTGTTTGTAGGGTTGCCATAAATAGGATAACGACTCTATGGCATCTAACAACAAATTTTATAATTGAAAGAAGAAATTATTGTATGATAAAGTAATTCTTATTCTCCTGAATTATTTTTTCCTAGGGTACTCACTTGGTACTTTCATAAAAATCTGTATAAAACAGTCATTTTTAGTAGTATGTGACTTATCTCTACCAACTAGATAAAAAATTTCTGGAAGACTTTTTTTTAGCCATAAATATCATTTTTATTCTAATTCTCCCAGCACATGCTCATTGTAGTAAAGCTAAAGCGAGAGTTTTTCTGCCCTTTGCGCCTAAGTGAATTTGACTTAAATGTAATTTCTTTGTCCCAAAATTCAGAGAGCTTTTCTATATTTCTCCCAGTTTTCCTTTAAAAGTTTTAGTTTGTTTTTGTGTTTGTGTATGTGCACCATGTGCATGCACTCACATGTATACTTGTCATTCTTCACTACAGCCACTTATTTTATACTTCAAAATAATTTAACACAACAATTCAAGCCTCATGTGGCAAAAGCAAATGATTCTATAGGGAAAATAGTAAATGATGCAGGAAACATCAAACAGCATCCCATTTTGGTTAGACACCTTCCCTCCTCAGCAATCTTAGACTTTAAGGAATGTAGACTTCATCCAGCACAGAGATTGCCCTGAGCATGGCTCTGAGGCATGTGGGCTAAAATGACCTCTGAGCTGAAAGAAAAGATACTTAAAGGAGAAATGTCTTTTGCTTGTTTGTGAGAAACAAGTCCCATGTTCACTAGCAGCTGGCTTGTTGCCATGAAGAAGCTTCAGCTATGTGTCCAAGCAGACAGAGACCTGCAACCATCTCAATGTGATGGCCTTGATCCACACCAGCAGCTGTGCCAACTCTGCACTTCTGGGAAGATAAGATATCACTATTCAAGCCAATTTGAGTCACATTTTCTTCACTAAGTAGAAATATCCTAACTAATTATAGTTCTCTTTCCAATTCCCCTTCCTCTCAAGAATGTAACATTTCTTTTTAACTCATATAAAACACTCCAGTGAGCATCCCTTGTTGTTTAGCCCCCTGTGAATTTCTTTAAGCTTGAAGTCTCATCCTGTATCCTAAGTGGATTATCGAGATAGTTACCTAAACAATGACAATCTCCATTATATGAAAAATTCTGGTAATGGCCAATAAGAAAATTACTATTTCCCCATTATACAAGGTATCAAAAATACACTGAATTTTTAAGTCAAAAAAATTTTTATAGCAAAAGACACATAATGATTAGCCTCCTTCAAAATGCTCCTTCTAGCTTTGCACACACTTATCCCATGGTTCTTAACACTTTCTGAAGCAATTCTGAAATCTTCTTTCGAGAGTGTCTTTAGTTGTGCTACTGTGTCTGCCTCAATGTCCTGAGCTTTTTCAAAGCATTTACCCTTCATGGTCATTTTGACTTTGGGAAAGAGCCAGAAGTCACGTGGTGCCAGATCTGTTGAATAAGGTGGATGAGGACACACTGTAATGTTTCTATTTGTTAGAAATTGCCATACCAGAAGTGGTACATGACATGAAATATTGTCATGAAGGATGATAAAATTGGAGACACTCATCCTAGGGGACTTCCAGAGCTGCTCCAGAAAGTGGCAAGAATAATGGGATAAGTGTGTCCATAGCCAGGAATTAATGGTAATGTATCTTTTACTGTAATAACTTTTTTTTTAAATTTAAACATTCACCATGTCCGTTGATTACACGTTATACATCCATTAAATATTGTTTGTCAGCTCTGCCACAGTGCCAATCCATTTCTTAGCTTCCACATTGGATGAAATTATCTTACCCCACAACCTGCCACAGTTCCCCAGTCCCAGAGAGGAATGACAAGGCCCTCTACTTACTCCCAATTGTGTAGGAGAAAATCTGTAAAGCTGTAATTTCCCTCTTTTTCCTTTGCTGTTTTAGCAACTGCTGCAAACAGCATGGATACTATAACTATATTGCAGCCAGGGCTGGAGTTTAGCTCAGTTGGTAAAGTGCTACTCTGTTCTTTCTGAGGCCCTAGGTTCAATCCCCAGCAACGCAGAAATGGGAGAAGGACATGACAGCCCATTCCACATAAAATCCCCCAAAACAACCTCTGCGGTGTTGAGGAGTGTTTCACTCTATTGTACACAGGGTTGCTATCAGTTGGGCCTAACTCAATGGCAACTAACAACAACAACAACAATTCAGTCAGAGTGAGTTTTCTGCTGTAATGAATGATGTGTAATGCTGCCCACATCTCCCTTTTGGATTGAAAGACCTGTTGCTCATCTACTGAAAGTCCAATTCACATTCAGTCTCCTGGATTGTCCTGTGTTAAAGACAGGTACAGCTTGGAACAAATGATGGGCTGATTCAGGAAAACAAAAGACCAGTTCTTTTACTTTTTTCCTCACCCTTGGGGGCTGAATCCAGGGCCTTGTGCATATTTTGCCAACACTCTACCACTGATCTGCACCCCTAACCCCTCTTTTTATGTTTTATCTTGAAATAGGGTTTTGCTACATTACACAGTCTACTTGTGATCCTCTTGCCTCAGCCTCCCAAGTTACTGAGATTACAAAGATGAGCCACCACACCCAGCTAAGAACAGTTCTTTATCTCCATTTAGTCAACTCTGAGGCATATCTTAGTTTCAGAGCTCCCATAAATTACATGAGCCCACTGTTATGACTGTGCCTGTATCACATAGTAGCATTTCTCCTCTCTGTCCCTGCTTCCACAGGTGTTTATTCTATAGATGCTTGCTAGTCAATCTCTTGTACACAAACCTCTAGTGAGAGTTTGTTTTCCCTCATGGAGGATGCTGACTGATAACACTCAGTACAAGGAACCTGAGGAGGCAGATGCTCAAGTGGGATGCTGTAGCTGTCTCACCTGGGAGCCAGTGGGCATTGAGTTGCCCATCACTGAGGGAAGAAGGTAAAATATGGGTAGCCTGGCACAAGGCAGCAATGCAATTTTTAAAGCTTTTTACCTAGGGGATTGGGTTGACATGCTAGTAGGAGGAAATGCACCTGTGGCATAATATGCCAGGTACTTGAGAAATGCTGAGAAAATAGTAATTACAGGAAGAAGGGAATAACATAAATTTTACTGAGAATATTTGACTCCTTGGAAACAAATAATGAAAGGCTAGGAGTGACAAATCAGAAATTAAAAGATAGCTATAGAGACTAGAAATCCTCCTTGACCACATAAAAGAGATGCCCATCTTTTACAGTCGAAAGATAGAGCAAGTAGAGAACCAGCCCAGTGGTTAATCATAAGAAAAGAAGAACTCTAGAGGATCTGAGCAAATGTGCTAAGCTCAGCTCAGGGAGTTAATTTGGAAGGAGAGGGATCATGAAATAATGGTAGGGACATGCAGCATGATCACAAACCTCAAGTACTTAAGTTCCCTTCAACTGGTACTTCTTAACCTCTATATAATTAACATTTGTGGCTAGACCATTCTTTGTGGTTGGAAGCTGTTCCATACATTTTAAAGTATTTAGCAGCATCTATCCTTTGCCTATGTCTGTATCCTCTTCCTCCATCTGTGACAATCAAAAATGACTGCAGACTTTACTGCAATACCAGGTCTGGAACCAGTATTCCACACTCTGTTAGCAGCACCACTGGCCTAATCTTCCTATTAGAAAACAGTCTTTCACCCTTGCTTGAAAATAGCACAGGGACCTCCACATTTCAAAAAGGAAGTACCCCTCTTGGGATGTACATCTTCTATTGTTATGGCTCCCAAAGCAGTGATTAATTCACATTCTAAGTCAGCTGGGGAAATGAGGGGCCCACTAAAGTAAGTAAATAAACACAATACAAAGAGGCTGCAGGACCTGGTCATCAAGTATCAGCAGGACACCAGAGAGTTTATATGAGATTGGATCCTAAAAATGCTAACTCCAAGCTGGAAGAGCCTGCAGCCATAGCCCTGTGACATCTGGTCCCATCAGATCTCGGAAGCTAAGCAAGGTCAGGCCTGGTTAGTACCTGGATAGGAGACCGCCTGGGAACACCAGAAGCTGTAGGCTTGGGAGAAGGACCTGGCAACCCCCTCCCAAAAATCAATCTGCCATTGAAAACCTTATGAACAGCAGAGAAGCACTGACGATAGTGTTTCTCCTGTTGTACAGAGGGTCGCTATGAGTCGGATACCAACTCAATGGCACCTAACAACAACAACAACAACAACAACAAGCTGGAAGAGCACAAAGCTGGATAAGAGGAGGATTCAATGTTCTGGCATGGACCCTAGGAACTGCTGCCACCATGCTGCTTGGAAGGCTTATAGAAATTTGGAGAAAGTTACAGCTTTCAAACTGCACATAGATGCTGAAGTATAAATGCTCTAATTTCCATAGATGGTGGTGGAAGAATGAATTGAAAGGCACAGAGAAGTAGGCATGCTGGAGTGGATATACTATGAAAAGCTGAGTAACTCCTAGTATTGTCACTATCCTACAGGAGAGTCTAAGGTAAACTCTTATTTTCCAAAATGCCAGCACATGTGCTCATGAGAGGGGGCACAGTTTACTGGGGAGTTTACGGTAGGAGATGGGATATGCTACGTGACAGCAAAGCTCAGGGACAGTAATGTGGATGAATAGCTCCAGAAATAAGTGAGATGTAGTTATCACAATCAGGCTTAGATTCTGTGATATGATACAGAGCACAACACTGGCCCAGTTTGTTAGGAACACCATGCTAATTGGACTGCATGCACAGGAAGTGGCATGAGCAGTAGCGTACTGGTACTTCAGAGAGTGGGAGATGAAGCTTGAACATTCCAAAGCCAATCACCTCTGCAAATGTTCATGGGGTCAATGGGCCAGAACATGCAGAAGATCTCATGTAATGTAAAGTACAAGGTATTGTATTTCATTCTTCTGCCTATACAAAATGAAGCAGAATGGCTGGCAGTCTTGTTTGGGTTTTGGATGCAGCATCCTCTATATTTAGAAATACACATCAGTCTATCTACTGGTGGTATGGTTTGAGTGGGGCACTGAACAATGGCTGCAGCTTGGACCATATGACCCACCCAGCAGGGCATACAGTCTTGGAGATTAATATATTGGGAGAGATACCATGCAAACATTATATAGGGAATTATATTAGAAACACAATACAGATCCCTGAGGTTCTGAAACAAGGTAATGGCATCTACATTAGAAAATAATATACCATTGAAAAATCAGCTTCTGGTGTGCTAGTGCACCCTAGTTGAGCAGGAGCACATGGACCATGAATATTAAGTGACCATGCAGCTACAATTGCCCATCATGACCTGGCGTCTGTTAGAACTACTAAGTCATATAGTCATCCAGGCCCAGGGGCAATCTATCTTAATAAGAATATGCATCTAACATCAAACATAAGCAAAACCAAAGGGCACGATGGAGCTACACAAGCAGGCACCCTGCTCTTTATATTACCTCCCACTGTTACATTGTGCTTTTCTGTCCACTTGCACTGTGGCTAAGTGGCTTATGCTGTCTTATGACCAACTGCATATAACAAAAAGTTGATGTTAGTTCATGATATGTATGCTTGGTATGCCAGCTAAAAATGGATGTGTCTATCCCACAGATCTCCCCAGGAATGGACTTAATTGCCAACCATTTTGTGTAGGTTCCAAGTGAGCAGTGACCTTGTCTACTACCTTTACTTCTCTATCTTGCCCACCTAGAAGGGAACACACAGAAAAGTAATATTGGGTAAATATTCATTAAATGAATGAGTGAATTTAAGAAATATCTATTATGTAAATACTCTTACCGGGCATATAATAAATATTTGGGACCAGGCACAGGAGCACATGTCTGTAATCCCAGGAATTTGGGAGGTTGAGGCAAGAGGATCACAAGTCCAAAGCTAGAGGTAGCTTGCATAATTTAGTGAGATCCTGACTCAAAATAAAGAATGAAAAATGGGCTGGGGGTGCAGCCTGTGGTATAGCCCTTGTAAAGTATGTGTGAGGTTCTGAAGGATGAAATGTTTCTTTTTAAAATTGTGAGCTAGATGCCTTTATACGTCTTTTGGAAGGAAAATTATTAGACATTATTCTAGTGCATATTCTCAAATGATCCAATGAAATGAATTGAATTGAATTGAATGAACCTATAGAAAAGGTACCTGCAACCCTACCACTGTGGAATCTGATCCCGTCAGATCTTGGAAGCTAAGCAAGGTCAGGTTTGGTTAGTACTTGGGTGGGAGACTTCCTGGTAACACTAGGTGCTACAGGCTTGGAAGAAGGACTGGGAAACCCATTTCCAAAAAACAATCAACTGCTGCAAACCCTATGAGTAGCAGAGAAGTACTCATAATAGTGTTTCACCTGTTGTACATAGGGTCACTATGACTTGGACACCGACTCAACAACACCTTACTACAACAAATAGAAAAGGCAATTTAACATGCAATTTACATCAGATTATAGGCTGTGTACTGAGATATTGGCTCATTTATGGTAAATACGTACAATAGTGCATATACTACCAGTAGGTTGTAAATCAAGTAATGATCACATACATAGATGTAGCTCTGGCTCTTTTAAAACTAATGTTCAAAATTCCATGTATAGAACTAGGACTCTGATACAGCAACCATAGTCCTTTATATTTATTCAAATGAGTTGAAAACTTATGGCTGCATTGAAACCTGCACAGTCTTGTTCATGATTGCCAAAACTTGAAAGGAATCTCGGTATCTTTCAGTAAGTGAGTGGATGTGTAAACTGTGGTTTATCCAGGCAATGAAATATTATTTAGCCCTAAAAAGAAATAGCCTATTAAGTAATATTGTACATTGAGGAGTCTTCAATGCATATCACTACATGAAAGAGGACTATTCTTAAAGTCTATATGATCCCAAATTTATGATATTCTAGAAAAGGCAAACCTGTAGAGACAGTAAAAATATCAGAGATTGCTAGAAGTTAATGGGGAGAAAAGGAATGAGCAGGTAGAGCATAGATTTGTAGGCCAGTGAAAAAATTCATTATGATACTATAATAGTGGATATATGTCATTATAAGTTTATCCAAAACTGGAATGTACTACATCAAGAGTGAATCCCAATGTAAACTATTGACACTGAGTGATTATGCTATGCTCCTGTAGTTCATTAATTGTAACAAATGCACCACTGTGGTGCAGAATATTGATATTGGAGGAAGGTATGCATGTGTCAGTACAGGGGATATTATGGAAATTCTTTGTAATTTCTGCTAAATTTTTGCTGTGAGCCTAAAACTGCTCGCAAAACTAAAAGTCTGTTTTAATAAAAGAAGACTTCAGTAGTAGACTAGCCTTTCTTTATTTACTTATAGGAACACTTTCTTAATAAGATTCCTTGGGTGTTTTCTGTTGTTGTGTTGTTTTATTCATTGATTTGTTTTGTTTTTGGAAATAGTATAAAACAATTGAGCTAAAGCATGCAAGGGAAAAAGGGGGAATTTTCTTTTAAGGGACTCATGGATTAGGGACAGAATGGTAGCTAGATGTCCAGGGATTGGAGCAGAAAACAAGAAAGGTATCAGGAATGTGTACAGACATTCTCTTATTTTTTTTCTTCAACTACCCAATCTCTAGTCTTTTGTTTTATTTATGTACTAGCATCTGTAGCCTACACTGTAGCTAGTATCTGTAATTTTTCAATATCCACTTGCCATATATTCTCCCTTTTATCATTATTAATAGAACTTCAATGCTATCAGAGAAGCAGTATGTTCGAGTTCCAGTTTTAGTTCCCAAATATCTTTGCAACTAGATATTAAAATAGTTACATTGTTCAGGCTAATGAGATATAAGCAGAAGTAGAAGTCATAAGGTTGTGGTCCCAAAAAGCTGCTTTTGGAGGCAAATTCTGATGGCGTTGAACATTTTTTATCTGCCAGAATATAGGTAAAATGCCTAGAGATAAAATAACTGTCTTGTGGCCAAGAACATTAGAGCCACATGCTAAGGACAATGGACTAGAGAACAGCAAATGATAAGGGTGTTTTATCAGCCCCGAACTTCCCATTTCTGTACCTCTCATCATGCCAAAAAATTTTAAAACTTAAGCCACCAAAGTTGGGTTTCTGTTTTATGCAGTCAACACAATCATGACCTGATACAACATCCCCATGATCTTTGTTTGTTGGCAGATGAGCAATCTATGGTGCTCTAGTTACTGTGAAAAAAACTCTCTGTGTATTTCCAGTTTAAATTATTTCAGTTTATACTGGGATTTAGCTCAGTGGGTAGAGCACTACGCTGCAGTCTCTGAGGTCCTGAGTTCAATTCTCAGCACTGCAAAAATGGGCAAAGGACCTGGCAACCCACTCCCGAGGCAATCACAAAAACAATCTGCCGTTGAAAACCCTATGAGGGTCGCTATGAGTTGGATACCGACTCGAAGGCACCTAACAACAACAACAACAACATACTAACGCATACTATATTGAATTATAATTTCTCAGACTCAAAATGAACTTCATTAAAGGAAGAAACTGATTGGCCCTGGTGGGCCAATCAACCATATGCAAGATCAGAATAACTTATTCACAAATGGCTGACAGAACAATATCTTTGAAGATTTCCAAGAAAAAGTTTTATCATGAACAAGGAACAACATGAGCCACTAAAAAACTACAAAATCACCAATGCAAACTGCTATCACTTTATTTAGACACAATGAATTCCACCACAGAGTCTGACTCTTCTAATCACTGCTATTACATTTGCCCCAGATCTGGCTGTGCCCAGTGATTTATGCTTTCTGTAGCCTGGAACACTTCCAGATAGAAAGAACATGAACTAGTATCAAATATGTGTATAGGAAGGTCCTTGGTTTTGCATCAATTTTTTGAAAATTTCTCTATGTGTTTGTGTGTGCATATATTAATTTCCATTAAATTGGTTGTTGAACCCAGAATACTATCTAGTGCACAGTATACTCTTTAGATGTATACCACTCATATAAAAGGATTTGAATATAAGTGACATGATATATGGCATCAGCCATTTCATACTTATAACTTCCATAAGAAAGCAAGCTATAGACATATAAGTAAATAATAATGGAAATTCTAGTACCATGCCCCTGTTGTGTGATTTAGGTCATAGTTTTTCTGAGATAAGAAAAGATGAATAGTTGTCATTAAAATTTGTTTGATATATGAGGTATGGTCAAAAAATATGGTGTTAGGAAAAAAGGGGTGCATATGCCTCACTTTTATGTTATTTACAGGCTTTTTTTTCAAATCCAAAGAAAGTTTGCCCACTGTCATCATTTTGGGTTTTTTTCTTGCAGAGCTTGGTATGGAACCCAGGGCCACATGCATGCTGGACATGTGCTCTATCACTAAGCTACATCCCCAGCTTAGTCATCATCTTTTTTTAGTCAAACTTTTGAAAACAATACTATAAGAACCATCATCTAAAATTCATATTACCCCTTGTGGTATTATATCCCCTTGTTACTCAATCATACTTTATTTGTGCATCCAGTAAATATTTATTGAGTGCCTAATAAATACCAGGCACAGTACTGGACATTAAGAATATGGTAGTCAAATAAAGCCAAACAAGAGTTGTTGGCTTAATTGAATGTATTGGTTAACTCGGAAGACTGACATTCACTAAATAATTCCAAATGTAAACATGTTAGGAAACAGAATGTATTCAGACTATGCTAAAAGGATGTAAAGCCAATCTTGTGGGAAGAGAATGTTACTAAAGATTTATGTGCCTTACCTATCATCTAAATTTGAAGTGTGCTGGGTTATCAACCTTCGAACTATCTCTAACCAGGATAAAACCAAATAATGCTAAGTTCTAAGAGCATATCCGTTTTCTGGAATGGTAACTTGAACCTTTGCCAACATCACACCAGAAATAAATAAATAAGCAAGGGGACCCATCTATATGCAGCTGAATTGAAAATTGTATTCCATATGTGACAACATATTATTAAAACAGCAAAATCTTTGCTTCCATCTGCCTGTTGGGATGCACAGCGTTACTCTCCTCTCTGTAATGTTAGAATTTATTGCATTTGTCGGCAGCATATTCCATTTTAATATTTGATAAATTGGGATGGAATTGTTTCAAGCTACAATCCTGTACTGCTTCATCTGTTCACCTCCTTTCTGAAGCAAACTCTCTATCGTTAAACCAATATCCCCCTAAAAAGAAAAATCAATTTAAAATGATGGTGGAAATGTGTTTATTTTTCTACCCTCAGGATTAAAAAGCTGAGAAATGATTAATAATAATTTGTCTGGAAAGATAAAGCAGCCATTTTAGGGGGGTAGTGACTTTGCATCTTTAATTCTCATCCGTTCTAACATTTTATCATTAAAACTGCATGAATATATAGAGAGAAAAAGATAAAAGAAAATGAGAGAGGTGGTAATACCTCATATCTCTTAGCCGGTATTTCCTATGTTTCAGATTTCTACATTGTCTGACCCCATTTCAGTCAATTTTCCATAGCCTGCCTGTCTCATATCCGCTGAGGGAACACACTAGTGCTGTGTTTATGCTAATTTTATGCTCTCTGAGTTGTGTCTGTTATTCAAAGCAGTTGAAGCAGTTATTGCCAGTAATCTTATTTCTGTGGGAGCCCCAGGGCAGACAAGGCCTCAAAATCAGGCCTGCAGACCGAGGCAAAGCCATCACAGCCTGCTGGTAAATGGCAGTTCTTTCCCTCCGAATCTGATATCAGTTACTTCACAAACACAGTAATAAAATGAAACAAATCAGATTTTCAAGTAAATAAACCAGACTTCAGTGGGAAGCAACAATGGTCAGGGCAACAGGAGTTTAATAAGTGATACATAGGGGGAAATACAGAAGCACCATGGCCTGATCCCCTTTTTTCTTTATTTTAAAGTCACCTCCAATCCTCTCCAGTACTGTGAAAGGTGTTTTAACACAGCAGTAAGGAAAATGGGGGGACATAAGTCAAGAAAAACAAACAGCAAAGAAAATGTTAACTTTCTCTTACTAAAATAAGACCTTGGTATTGAAAATTATATTCTCTCTCCTGAAAAGTCAGCAGGGATGTAATATAGTTGAAAGATTCACAAAGATGAGTGAACTTGTCCATTACCCTTATCCATTAAAAACTAAAAGCCATTTGGAAATCTCAACAAAATAGAAACAGAGATTACCAATTACCTACTAATGAGATCATTCATTTCTGGAAACTTCTTATTTTCCAATATGTTTTTGTTTTTGTTTTTGTTAGGCGCCATCAAGTTGAGCCCAACTTATAGTGACCCTATGTATAGCAGAATAAAACTCTCCCTGATTCTGTGCCAGGAACATGATCTTACTTATGTTTAAGCCCACTGTTGCAGACACTGTGTCAATCCATCTAGTGGAGGGTTTTCCGTTTTTCCATTGACCTGTCACTCTCCTAAACATGATGTCCTTCTCCAGGGATTGGTCCCTCCTGACTACATATCCAAAATATATAAGATGCAGTATGGTCATCCTTGCTTTCAAGGAGCAGTCTGGTTGCACTTCTTCTAGGACAGTTGTGTTGGTTCTTTTGGCAGTCCATGGTATATTCAATATTCATCTACAGCACCACAATTCAAAAGCATCAATTCTTCTCCGGTCTCCTTTATTCAATGTCCTCCTTTCACAATCATGTGATGAGATTGAAAATACCATGGCATGAGTCAGGTGCACCTTTGTCAATATATTTTCAGTTCCATTTATTCTAAGCTACTTTCCCACTCCATTTCCCTTCACCATATCCCTTGTTTGTGGTAAACAATTAAAATGGCTGGAAATAAACAATAAAATGTTGTTGTTGTTGTTAGGTGCTGTTGAGTCGGTATCCAACTCATTGTTGTTGTTGTTAGGTGCTGTCGAGTCAGTATCCGACTCATAGTGACCCTCAAAGGGTTTTCAATGGCTGTTTCGGGATTGCCTTGGGAGTGGATTGCCAAGCCCTTCTCCCATTTTTTGCGGTGCTGGGAATTGAACTCGGGACCTCAGAGACTGCAGCTCAGTGCTCTACCCACTGAGCTAAATCCCAGCCCCCATCCAACTCATAGTGACCCTCATAGGGTTTTCAATGGCTGAGTGCTTCGGGATTGCCTTGGGAGTGGATTGCCAGGCCCTTCTCCCATTTTTGTGGTGCTGGGAATTGAACTCAGGTCCTCAGAGACTGCAGCGCAGCGCTCTACCCACTGAGCTAAATCCCAGCCCACAATAAAATGAGAGGTATATAAATCTATTACCAGTGTGACAGAATTTTTCTAGAATCTAATGGAGAATATCTTCCATGAATTTTGCTCTGATGCTATAGATAAATTTATACATGTATTTTTTTCTTTAGTCTGCAATACCTTTCTTCAGTCCTGTCAAACAGCCAACATATTCATTCATCCACTCAATTAATCATTCACCAAACATTTACTGTCTTCTTTATCCCAGAAGCTGTGATCAAGAGCAGAGCTACTCCAAAGAGAAAGAAATTACACAGGGTTGTTACTCTGCTCATTTGTCTAATTGCTGTGAGTGAGGGATGTTGAAGACATGTGGGGACACACATGAGTACTGGTAGTTGGAGGTGGACTTTTTGAGAAGGTGGCTCTGAGTTGAACTTGGTATGAAAAATAGAAACTTACAAGTCAGGGAAGAAAAAGGAAAGCATTTTCTGGTAGAGGACTGAGAGAGTTCATTTCAAGAATACTAAGGAGATCAACATGAATGAGGCAGAGTTCGAGGAAGTGATGAGAAAAAGTCTAGAGAACAGAAACCAAGAAAGACCTAGCATGTCACATTAAGACATTCCCATTGTGGGTGTAATCCACATAAGGGTTTCTCCCAAGGCACTGACATGTTTAGAATTTGGTTTGGATCATTTTTCCAAGCAGTAAAAATAGAAAAATGTTGTTAGCTGAAAACAAAGAGGTTAGTAGTAAACAAAAAAGGGAAGGATATTGAGCTGGGGCACCATAGCAGGTGCCTTAGTCCTAGCTACTCAGGAGCCTGAGGTAGGAGGATCTTGAGCTTGGGACCAGCCTGAATAACAAAAGGAAAATCCATCTCAAAAAAAGAGGGGAGGAGAGCCAGGCGTGGTGGTACATATCTGTTATCCCAATGACTCAGGAGGCAGAGCCAGGAGAATCTCAAGTTCGAGACTAGAGGCAATCTGTGTAATTTACCAAGACCCTGTCTCAAAAAGTGAAAAAATGGGCTGAGGGTGTAGCTCAGTGGTATAGCCTTGCAAAGCATGCAAACATGAGGCCCTGGGTTCAACCCCCAGTACCACAAAATAAAGTGACACATGCCTATAATACCAGGCAGGTAGAGGCTAGAGGCAGCCTGTGTAACTTAGGAAGACTCTATCTCAAAATAAAAACTAAAAAAAGGGTTGGAGGTGTCTTTGTGGTAAACACTTGCAAAGCATACATGATTATTCAAGTGTTATTATTAATTTCCAAGTCCGTGTGATTTTTCCATTTTGTTGCTGTTATTGATTTCTAGTATTATTCTGTTGTGATCAAACAAAATACATGGTATAATTTTGATCTTCTTAAATTTGTTAAGATTTGTTTTATGACCTAACATGTTTTATCCTAGAGAATATTCTGTATGCACTTGAGGAAAATATATATTCTCCCAACGTTCAGTAGAAAATTGGGGGAAGGATTGTAGGTCCATTTGATCCATAGTGTTCAAGTCTGCTTTTATTTTCATAGATTTTATGTCTAGATGTTAAATTCATCATTGTAAGTGGGATAACAAATTATCTTGTTATTGTATTACTATCATTTTTCTGCTATATGTGAGAATATTTATTTCATGCACTTAGATGTTCTAATGTTGGGTGCATATATTTTTATAATTGTTATATCTTGCTGTTGAATTGACCCATTTATCATTAGATAATGACATTCTTTTCCTTACTTGTCTTTCAGTTTGCTGTACTATGAGGGCTTGAATGTTGCTGTGATGCTGTAAGCTTTGCCACCAGTATTTGAGATACCAGCACGGTCACCCATGTTGGATAGGTTTCAGCTGAGCTTCTAGTTCTAAAAAGAGACTAGGGAGAATGACATGCAAACCCATCCTAGAAACAATTAGCCATTGAAAACCCTAAGAATAGCAGAGAAACTCTCTCAGATGTAGTGCCATTAAATGAGCTCCCGAGGTTGGAAGGCACCCAAAAACTACTGGGAAAGAGTTGTGTTCTCAAAGTAGAGTGAATCTTAATGACAGGAATGAAGTAAAGCCCCAAGGACCTCCATTTGCTGATTCGGCACTACTCAAAATGAGAAGGAACAACTGTAAACATCCATTACTAATTGGAACATGGAATGCATAGTATGAACCTGGGAAAATTAGAAATCATCAAAAGGGAAATTGAACCCACAAACATCGACAATCTAAGCATCAGTGAGCTAAAATGAACTGACATGGGCCATTTTGAATTAGAGAATCATGTGGTCTACTCTGCCAGGAATGACAAATTAAAGAGAAATGGGCTTGCATTCATCATCAAAAAAGACATCTCAAGATCTGTCCTGAATAACAGTGCTGTCAGTGGTAGAATAATATTCATATGCCTATAAGGAAGGCCAGTTAATATGACTATTATTCAAATTTACACACTCAACACTAATGCCACAAATGAATATAGGGAAGATTTTCCCCAGCATCTGCAGTCTGAAAATGATTGAAAATGCAGTCAGGATGCACTGAAAATTACTGGTGACTGAAATGCAAAAGCCGAAAACTAGAAAGAAGGCTCAGTAGTAGGAAAGTACAGCCTTGATGATAGAAATGATGCTGAAGATTGCATGATCATTTTGTTGGGAAGTATAACCCATGTTTATGTAAAGTAATACTGATAGAGAAAGCTTTGCTGTTGCTACTTTTGACTTTTTCCTGTCTGTTATGTAGTTCTTTTGTCCCTTTATTCTCCCTTTTCTTTCTTCTTTTGCAATTCTTCCTTTGTTTTGTTAATTTTGACAGATTTTGACTCCCTTCTCCTTCTCTTTTGTGTATCTTTGACAGGTCTTTTCCTTGTGGTTACTCAGGAGCTTACATGAAATATATTACAGTCCTTTAGTCTATTTTAAACTAACGACAACTTAACTTCACCTGCATACAGTAACTCTAATTTTACTTCTTTTCCACCCATTTTTTTTCATAATCGAGGTTTTATTTGTTGGGTTGGGGATCAGTACAAAGCCATTTTAATGCATGCACAATTCTTACCATATGTATGAAAATATAAATATCTATATGTTGTGTCTCTTTATAAATAGTTATTCTAGTGACATTCCAGCCTCAAACTCAGAGGCAAAATTTCCTTTAGAGGATATCATATATCAATACTTCAAATACTCATAATCTCTTAATCTCCCACCAATTCACAATTTTATATCAAATACACAACATTCTTAAGTTTTTTTATCTGTCACAGCACACTAACAAAATTATTATAAAACTGGTCTATCATGATCAAAGAGTTTACAGAGTAGACATTAATCTGACATAGTAAAGGTCAAGGAGTGGTTCCTTTAGAAAACAATTCTTAGAAACAGTGGAATCGATTTTAAAATATTCAAGACATTTTAAATGCACAATTGTGAATCCAGATTTCCATATAGTATGTTTTGTATTATTATTATTATTATTATTATTATTATTATTATTATTATTATTTTGTATTATTTAGCATCCTACTATAGGATGCTAAACTGACATCCAAGATGGCCAAAGCCTCCCATATTTCAATATTCCACCATTTTCTGGTTGTACCAAAAACTAAACAACCAGAAAACGATTCACCTTTTAAAAATCATTTATACTTAAAAATTGTATAAGGTCGGATTCTCTCCTTTTAAAAAATGTTTCTAGAGCTACTAAAACTCTTCACTTATGAAACAGTTGATAAATGTATTCCTCTGGATTGTACAAGAAGAGAGACAGGGATTACTGATAATATTATTACATGATTAAACTGACTTGGATTTTTCTCTTCTGCTTCATCAGAGGCTGAATTCTCCCTGGTTTTAGATTCTCCATGTTCTGAAGGTAAATCTTTAGTTTCATGGCTAGTCACTTACTTTGGTCTATTTTCCTTTTGCACTCTATTTATTTATTTATTTATTTATTTATTTATTTATTTATTTTCAGTAATGGAGATTGAACCAGAATATTGTGCATGGTAGGCATGTACCCTATCACTGAACTATATACCTCCAGTCCCCTTTTTAATTTATTTTTATTTTAAGATGGGTCTTTTGAAGGTACACAGACTGCCTCTAGCCTCAAACACAATCCTCCTGCTTAGCCTCCCAAATTGCTAGGATTACAGGTGTGCACCATGGTGACCAGCTTCTTTTTTTCCTGTTGTTTGCTCTTTTTGTCCAAATATTCATCCTTCCCCACTGCCATTTTTGGCTCCACTTTCTGAAGGAATAGGTCTCTTCTTCTGAGCATTTTGGTGGTACAGGGGTGGGGTGTGTGGGTGCTGCAGGCTGGAGTTCACAAGACCCTTTCAGGAAGTTGCACTGCCTGGCCATCACTTCTCCCTCATCCTCTAGAGCAGCTGGGACCTATGGCAGGGCCACTGGGATAACTGGATGGATCCTTCACGTTATATTTGTGGATGTCCTAATTTACATCTGTTAATTAGCATAATTTAGTTATAGATATCTTTAATCATTTTGGCTTTTGTTTTTATTATAGAATTGAAAGTGATTTATCAATCACTTTTATACTAAAACAGTATTTTCTTTTTGTCTATATACTTATGTTTACCAACAATTTCCTGTTTTCTTATACTTTCTCATTCTGTTTAGAATCTTTCATTTCAGCTTAAAGAATTCAGTTTTACCATTGCATATAAAGCAATGTTTCTGTTGATAAACTCCATGTTTGATTGAGAAAATCATCATCACTTCATTTGTAAAGTACAAATTTACTAGGTATAGTATTCTTATTGGTACCTTCATCATCAAATCAGATGATTTTAGAATCATCATCTTACTCCTGGCCTGCAAGGCTACTGCTGAAAAATCTATTAATTTTAGTATGGAGGTGTGCTTGTATGTTACAAATTACTATCGTTTCGTTGATTTCAAACTTGTTTATTTTTAACTTTTTTATCAGTACTGGTTGAACCCAGGGCCCCCCACACTCTTTGCAAGGGCTCTGGCACTAATTCCCACCCCAAACAATTTTTTTTTAATTTTAAGGCAGGATCTCATTAAGTTATGCAGGCTGCCTCTGGCCTTGAACTCACAATTCTCCTGCCTCAGATTCCTAAATCACTGGGATTACAGGCATGTACTACAGTGCCCTGCTGTCTTTAACTTTTAATAATTATATTTTGATGAGTTCTGGTATGAATCTCTTTGGATTCATCTTCTTTGGTGTCATTTGGTCTACCTAGATTTACAAGTTTTCCTTCCAACGTTTTTAGAAATGGTAAGTAATTTTTAAAAATTAAATATCCTATCCTTCCTCATCATTTTTTCCTTCTGAGATTCCAAGAATGTGTGTATTGTTGTGTTTGATGGTATTCCATAAGTTCCTTAGGTATATTCTTTTTCATTTTTTGAAAAAGTTTTGCTTCATTACTTAGATGTTGTTATTGGGTGCCATTGAGTCCAGAATGAAACACTTCCCAATTCTATGCCAGACACATGCTTTTTTTTTATATTTAAGACCATTGTTGCAGCCAATATGTCTATATATCTAGTTGAGGGTCTTTCTTTTTTTCTTTGAGCTGCCACTGTCCCAAACATGGTGTCCTACTTTAGGAATTGGTCCCTCTGGCAATTACTCTGTATACTCCTTCTATCTTCTTTTGATCTTTCCTGTGTCATTTAATATTTTTCCTGTGGCCAAAACATGTAAGATACTCTCTAACCATCTGTGATTCCAAGGAGCAGTCTGGATGCACAACTTCTAGGAAAGATCTGTTGATTCTTTTGGTAGTACAAGGTATATTCAGTATTCATTTCCAGCACCATAATTCAAAAGGATCCATTCTTCTCCTTTCTCCCTTATTCAACGTCCAGCTTTAACAACCATACCATATGAGTGGAAACACATGACATGAGTTAGGCACATCATCATCTTCAATGTGACATCTTTACTTTTCAACACTTTAAAGAGGTCTTTTGCAACAGCTTTTCGCAATATAATGTGTCTTTTGATTTCTTGAGTGCTACTCCCATGGTTGTTGATTATAGAACCAACTAAAGCAAAACTTGGACAAGCTCAATCTTTTTTCCATTTATCACATGTTGTCTACTGACCCAGTTGTAAGGATTTTTGTTTTGTTGATGTTGAGTCACAATTCATGCTGAAGTCTGTGTTCTTTGATCTTCATCAAAAATGTACTAAATCTACTTCACTTTCAGCAAGCAGAGTAGTCTCATCTGCACATCACAAGTTATTAATGAGTATTCCTCCAATCATGATGCTGTGTTCTTCTTCAAAAAGTCCATCTTCTTGGATTATTTCCTCAGCATAGAGATTGAAGGGTGAAAGGATACAGTGCTGACCCATACCTTTCTTAACATTAAACCAGGCAGTGTTACCTTGTTCTGTTCAAATGACTGACTCCTGGCCCATGTACAAATTCCTCCTGAGTACAATTAAATGCTCTGGTATTACAATTCTTTGCAACCTTATCCATGATTTGTTATGACCCACATGGTCAAATGCCTTTGTGTAGTTGATAAAACATAGATAGACATCTTTCTGGTATTCTTTGCTTTTAGCTAATATCCATCTGACATCAGCAATGATGTCCTTGGTTCCACACACTTTTCTGAATCCTGCTTGATTTTCAAGCAGTTCCCTATCAATATACTGTGCAGTCACTTTTGAATGATCTTTAGCAAAATTTTACTTCCTTGTGATATTGATGATGTTGTTAGATAATCTTCACATGCAGTTGGATTCTCTTTCTTGGGAATAGGCACAAATATGGACCTCTTCCAGTTAGTTGGCCAGGCAGCTGTTTCCAATTCTCTTGGCATAAATAATTGAGCACCTCTAGTGATGAATCTGTTTGTTGAAACATCTCTATTGGTATTCCATCAACTCCTGGAGCCTTGTATTTTGGCCAGTTCCTTCAAGGTAGTTTCCATTTCATTCTTCAGTACCACTGGTTCCTGATCATATGCAACATCTTGAAATGGCTGGTCATCCACTAATTAATTTTGGTATAATTACTCTGTGTATTCCTTCTATCTTCTTTTGATCTTTCCTGTGTCATTTAATATTTTTCCTGTGGAATCCTTCACTATTGCCACTGGAGGCTTGATTTTTTTTCTTAAATTTCTTAGGCTTGAGAAAAACAGAGCATGTTATTCTCTTTTGGTTTTCTATCTCCAGCTGTTTGCATATATCATTGAAATATTTGATATTATATTCTAGAGCTGCCCTTTGAAATCTTAGTTCTTTGTCATGTCTTCCTTTTACTTTAGCTGCTTGACATTCAAAGGTAAGTTTCAGAGTCTCTTTTGACAAGTAATTTGGTCTTTCTTTTTTCCTGTCTGTTTAGTAATCTTTTTCTTTCTTCATGAATGATATCTTTGATGTCATGCCACAACTCATCTGGTCTTCAATCATTAGTCTCTAATGCATCAAACCTATTCTTGAGATAGTCTTTGAATATCTGGTGGGATATACTCAATGTCATACCTTGGCTCTTATACGCTTGTTATAATTTTCTCCAGTTTCACCTTGAACATGCATATTAGCAGTTAATGGTCTGATCCACAGTCAGTACCTGGTGGTGTTCTAACATTTGATATTGAGCTTTTCTATTGTCTCTTTCCACAAATTAGTCAATTTGGTGCCTTGTGTTTCATCTGGTGAATTCCATCTGTATGATCACAATTTACGTTGATGTAAAAATCTATTTGCAATGGAAAAGTCTTTGGTCTGACAAAATTCTATCATGCTATCATTTCTATCACCAATGCCATATTTTCCAACTACTGAGCCTTCTTCTTTGTCTCCAATTTTTGCACTCTAGTCACGAGTAAAAATCATGACATCATGATTGCATGTTTGATCTATTTCAGATTGCAGGAGCTGGTAAAAATCTTCCCTATTTTTATTTGTAGCTAGAGTGGTGGGTGTATAAATAGTGGTCATATTAACTCGCCTTCCTTGTAGGTGTATGGATATCATTCTACCAATGATACCATTGTACTTCAGGACAGATCTTAAGATGTCTTTTTTGATGATGAATGCAAGCCCATTTCTCTTTAATCTGTCTGTCCCAGCATAGTAGACCATATGATTATCTAAATCAAAGTGGCCCCTGCCACTTCATTTTAGCTCACTGATGACTAGAGTGTTGTCTATTTGCTCCATTTCCCTTTTGACAATTTCTCATTTTCCTAGATTCATACTACATACATTCCATGTTCTAATTATCAATGGATGTTTACAATTATTCTTTCTCATTTTCAGTAGTGCCAAATCTGCAAATGGAGGTCCCTGGGGTTTTACTCCATTGCTGCCATCAAGGTGGATTCTACTTTGAGGAGACAACTCTTCCCCAGGTTTTTTCAAGTGCCTTTTAACCTGGGGGTGGGGAATCATTTTCCAGCACTCTATCTGACAATGTTTCTTTGCTATACACAGAATTTTCAATGGCTAATTGTTTCAGAAGTTAGCCTTGTCCTACTCCCAGTCTGTCTTAGTCAGTAAACTTAGCTGAAGCCTATCCACCACAGGTGACCCTGCTGATATCTGTAATACCAGTGGCATAGCTTTCAGTATCACAGCAACATGCAAGCCCTCACACTATGATGATAATCTCTCCTTAAGTTTTTTGAACCTTTCTTCTGCTTGACCTAATGTGTTGTTGAATCTCTTTGTTGAATTTTTAGGTCAGGCATTATATTCATCAACTCCATAATATCCCCTTAGTATCTTTTTATGTTTTCTATCTCTATGTTAAAATTCTTACTTTGCTCATGGGTTACCATCCTGTCCTTATTGAGCTTCTCTGTGACTATTAATTCTTTCCATTTCAATAGGATCAGTTTTTGGTGATTTTCTTGGTATTTGTTTATTTTCTTGGAATATATTCCTTTTTCCATTTTCCTTAACTCTCTGAGTTGGATTATATTAGATAATATAATCAACTCTCCCAGTCTTAACAGACTGGCATTGTGTAGGAGATAAACCTTACTAATCATCCCAGCCACAGATTCTGAAAGCCTCTGAAAACTTTGTTTTTGTACCAATCTTTGTTCATAGATGTCTCCTAAGTATTTGAGTGTGTCAAGCACCATCAGTACACCAAGAAGCACATGGAGAAGTTCAGGTGCTAAAAGTTTGCTCCAGTTTCATCTCTTTTCAAGAATAAGCTAGAAGCTGGTATTTATCTCTCACTCACTATGCCCTAGGCCAAATTGAGTGTCTGTAGCAAATTAATTTACTCATATGCAGACCACACACTTTTTCAAGCCATTGACTTGCTCTTTGTTTCTGGAGTACTGTTGGGATACCAGGTCTCCTCATGTCTCAGAGATAAGCAGTTTTGCCAGAGGCTTCATTCTATCTCCAGAGTAAGCCAACTGGAAGAGAGCTACAAGAATTGGCCACAACCTCATTTAGGATCCAAGAGGATTATGAACTGCATGTCCTATTAGTTCCCAGATACAAGTTAATTAAAAATATGACCCAGGGGCAGCAGCTGGAAAAGCCAGCATATTTGATATGCAGTCAAATCTCTTCCAGGAAAACACTAGCAGCTGTTTGTCCTTTCGAGCTAGCAGCAACCCTTGGTGATATCAACATGGTGCTGGTTTTTCAGGCACACCAAATGTAACAGTTAAAGGGTTATGGAGGCTGCCATGAAAATTCCAGAGGATGGCCTGTAAGGCCACATAATGTGTACCAGGGTCAGGTGCCCTATGGAGAAGTGCTGATGAGTAAAGCTTTGAGAAGTACTAACACAGCAAGGGAGACCCCAGGATGTTGGAAATGCCAGCAGTGTGGAATGTCTGCCAAAGAAAGCTGCCTATATGAAGTGGAGCCAGCCCAGGAGCACTACTTTCAATAAGGCCAAAGAGGCAGAGTCACTCAGGCCTGTTCAAGCCATGATTATACCCAATGCTAGATGATGTCACATGTGCCAGATGTCAGACTTCAGCCAAATTTGTCTAGAATGATAGCAATCCTGCTACAGAATGACTTTTCCTTTTTATGTAGCCCAATCCCTTCATTACTAAGGGAGAAGCTGGGGTTTGAGGGCTCCCTCCCAATTCTAAGACACTGTGACTTGTCTGGGGTTTGTGTCACTACTGTGTCTGTTTTTCCTACCCACTTGAGTACAGATACTTTGTCAGTGGAAAAGTATAATGGACTCTCTCAATGAAGTTCTAGATTTCTCTCAGACAGAATTTATCCTTGTGCACATATTTATTCAGTGCATCTGTGGGAGGAAAGAAAGCCAGGCTTTCTCCTACTCTGTAATCTTGTTAACCTCAAAAACTCTATTCTCTTTTGATTGTGTGTGGCTTTTATATTTCTGTAGAGTTGGAGAAATTGATCAATTATTCCATGTGTTGTTCAGAGGTATTAGTTCAATTTGTCTAATTGTAGTATTTTCTTTTTTTATCTTTTAAAAACAATGTGGTATGACATAACAAATATGACACAGTCTATAATGGCACCCTTCTTTCACTCTTGATTTACTATTTGTGTCTTCTTTTTTTGTCAGTCTTGTTAGAAGTTGATCAATTTCACTGACCTTTTCAAGGAACTGGTTTTTGCTTTCATCTATTTTCTCTATTATCTTTTGATTTTCAATTTTATTGCTTTTTGCTCTTCCTATTTCATCCCTTCTGAGTGATTTGGGCTTATTTTCTTACTTTACTATGTTCTCAAAATGGAAGTAGATTGCTTTTCTTTTTCAGTTATATGCATTTAGTGCTATAAATTTTCCTCTAAGAACTGCATTAGCTGAATCTCAATAATTCTATGCAATTTTACTCAATTCAAAATATTTTATTTCAGGAAATACTATAATTTTCTTTGAGATATACTTTTGTGGCCCATGGGTTATTTGGAGGTGTGCTATTTAAATTCCAAATGTCTGGAATCTTTTCTTTTTATCTTTGTTATCTTTTTATTTTTGATTTCTAATTTAATTCCAAAATATGAATCATAGATCACATTCTGAATAATTTCAATCCCTATAAAACTATTAAAATGTGCTTTATGATCCATTCTGGTGAATACTGCATGTGCATGAGAAAAGGAATGTGTACCCTGCTGTTAATGGATAGAGTGTTCTATAACTATCAGATACAGTTAGTTGATGGCATTGTTCAGTTATCTACCTTTGCCAATTTTCTCTTTATAGCTTCTCTCTATTACTAAGAAAAGAGTGTTATTGTCTAAACATAATGATGGGTTTGTGGATTTCTCTTTTCAATCTTCTCAGATTTTTCATATATTTTATAGTTTTTTTTAAGGTGCATACATATTAAGATTGTTAAACAGCCTTGATAAATTAACCATTTTAGCAATATGCAATATTCCTCTATCATTCTTTTCTTTCAGCAGTATTCTCTTCTCTGGAATCTTATTTGTCTGACATTAAAATAGTCATTCCAGGTTTCTTTTACTTCTACTTCTCTACTCCTCCTCCTTTATTTTGTCAGCCTCCTCCTCTTCCTCCTCTTCTTTTTTCTTCTTTCCTCCTCCTCACACTCCTCCTCCTCCCCTT
>VMDO01027892.1:0-24001 GCA_007922755.1 Pedetes capensis | reverse complement strand
AGAAGGTGTTGGGACACCGGCCACCTGTGGTGTGCTCCCAGAGGGAGGATCAAGACCATCACAGGAACAGGAAACACGGGCTCTGTTGTTTCCTGAGTCTGCCCTCAAGTCCTGGAGCACTGCTTACCTCACATGACCCATCCTGCTCCTGTGGACCCAGGACTGGGGGCTCCTGGGATGAGTGCATGGCTGCAGGCACACCCCCTGTGCACTTCTCTCTCTTGCTGGCAGCTCCACTTTCCTCAGGAGCTGGGAGCTGGGTGGGCGCCTGGAGGCTCCAAACAGATCTGCTGGGGTGGTGCCAGCTGCAACCGGAGGGAAATCCTGCAGCCTATATGACATGGACTGACCCAGGACTCTGCAGAGAGACCAGATGGCCCCTCATCCATGAATTTCTGAGGCTGCAAGGTGAAGGCCACTCTGGAGACACTGCTGTGAAAACACACCTCAGAAAACACAACTCTTGTTGAGTCAGGGTTGTTGTTCTCAGCTGCTGTCGTGAGTGAGGGTTAGGGGAAAAAAAAAAAAAAAAAAGACCGTGAGTTTCCACTGAACTTAGGAAGTCGTTGCAGCTCTACCACCTTTTATCTGCGAGAACAAAAGCATAGTAACTTAGCTGTAGTTTCCAAAATGAGGACAAAGCCCCACAGAGGGAATGTCTCCCTCGAAGGGAACCCGCGCACCCCGGGAGCCCCGGCCCGCGCCGGCCCCCAGGCTCCTCTCACAGCCCTGCTCCCGGCCACAGCGGATGCGCATGCGCGCGTCTCCAGCCCCAGTTCCTCTCTCCGGTCCGCTGTGGCTCTACTTATGGCCCCGTCCTGACGAGAACGAAGCCCGGGGCCTACACGGGAAACTCCGGGGGACCCGGGGACATGGGGACCCGCCCTGCCGAACCCCTCAGCCCCTGGCTCTGGGCCCCTCCGTTGGCCCCGGAAACCCCGTCGCTCGGCCCCGCCCACCAGCCCCGCCGCGCGCCTCGAAAGCCCGCGCCTCTCTCCCCGCAAAATGCCCCGCGCTCCAGGCCGCCACCCCTCGCTCACCCCGGGACCCCCGGTGCTCACGGCGCGGAGCTCCGCGGCGACCCGCCAGCGACGCAAAGGAAAACCCACCCGACAACCTAACCAAAAGCGCCGCCTGGAGAGACTTCCGGTTTCCGTCTCGTCACGTCCGGGCTTTCTTCCGGCATATGGAACCAGACGCATGCGCACTAACAGTCCCGCGGGTATGGCTAGCCAGTAGTTGTCAAGGAGTGGACGGTTCCTGGTACTGCAAAACTTTGTCGTGGCCGCGCTCTTGGATTGGTGCTGTTGGAGGCCAACACCAGCGAGTTTCCATTCCGTACAGTCAGGGAAGGCGTGTTCTCCTCTTCTAATAAGGCCACAGGCCACAGGATTAGAGTCCACACTCATGAACACGTGTTAACAGAGTCAGAAAACTCTGTCCCCAAATAGTCACATTCCGAGCTACTGGGGATTGCGGCTTCCTTGGGTAAACAGCATGGCGTCCTTCCTTGGGTAAACAAAATGGTGTCCAGCTCTGAGTGTGCAGAGAACACAGGCCTCGCGTTGCATCCTCCCTCAGGCTGAGGACTGGGAATGTGACCCCTCCATAGGACAGACATGGAGATGGGAGGGGCCAGGACCACCTGTTTGCAACGCCCCGTCCTCCCCACTAAGTCCTGCTGCTGCTGCTCCCTAAGTCGGGCTCTCAGGGACAGCATGGTGTGGTCCACACCACAGATGCTGGGCGAAGGGGCAGAGGTGCAGTAGAAAGCCCCAGGACCACCTGGGGACCCCATTCTCATGAACCCCTCAGAGTCCTGTACCCACTAATTACTGAGAACTCACCTTCTAGCTGAACATGGCCACCAGTTTCCCACAAGCCCCTGTATCTCAGCCCTGCTGGCAAGTTCTGGGTGGCCTAGGGATCCCTACTTCCTCATTCCATAGAGACTACCCACAAAAAGTCACAGACAAAGTCTTTCCCTGTCTCCCATCAGACTCCAACTTCCCAGCAAGGAGCAGATGCCCATGAGGTGCTTGCTGCAGTCTGTCACTCATTCATTCATTCCCTGAGGACCTCCTCTGTTACCCCGGGGGACCTCCCCATATTTCATGCCTCATAGCACCTTTGCCACCCCTCCTGTGTCCCACCCCTGCCAGGCTGACCCTCTGGACCATTCAGGAGCTGTGGATGGCCAGGCAGTGCCTACTGGCCTTGGGCACAGTGGTGGGGGAGGGAAAGGCCGCAGGCAGAGGGTCAGGAGCTGAAGGTGGGTCCTCCTCACTGAGTGCGGCCCCCACCACATCCTCATTGGAAAGTGGAAGTCATTGCTCCCTGAGGGCCTTGGCAACTCTGACAGCAAGAGTGAGCAGTTCCTCTTCTGTGGTCACTCGGCTCTCTGACCTCATTCTTGGTCCTTCAGTGATAACAACGATACCACGATACCAACGCTGGAGACCCTCAACCACCAAAATTCGCCTCTCCTACCACATCTCCCTTCTCTGCCCCCTTGGAGGAGGTCAGGAACCCTCCGCCTCTGTGATGCTGCAGCCGCTACTGCTGCCCCTGCTGTGGGCAGTGGAGGGACCCTGGCTCTGCCTTCTCTCTACCTCCCAGGACCTAAAGCCCTGAGCAATGGCTCATCTCTGCGCCTTCAAGAGGGCGAGTCCCTGAGCCTGCTGTGTGTCGCAGACAGCAACCCCCTGCCACACTGAGCTGGGCCCTGGGGAGCCTGACCCTGCAGCCCTCAAGGCCCTCCAGCCCTGGAGTTCTGGAGCTGCCTGGGGTGCGCTTGGAGGACCAGAGATAATACTTCCAGGCTCAGCACCTCCTGGGCTCTCAGAAAGCCTCTGTGAACCTCATTGTGACAGGAGAGTTGGAGGCCCCTGGGGGCTGGGTGACTGGTGAGGCCCCTCAGAACCCTCTCTTCCTACACACAGACACCCCATCCCTACCCCTGTTCCTAGAGGACTAAGAGACAGCTGGAGGGGAACAGCAGTAACACCTCCTTCATGGTCACCTCCATGTTGACCTTTGGCCAACAGCTCCCTGACCCTCCACGAGGGTCTCAGTTCCAGGCTTAGGCTCAGCTGTGAGGCCAAAAGTGCCCATGGGGCCCCAAGCACACCCATCCAGCTGTTTCCAGGTCAGGAGGTTAGGAGGGGTGAGGCTCCGGGAAAGGGCAAACTTGAGTCTTGATCCCAGAGGATGGTGGTAATGACCAGAACACTGTGTCCTCAGAAGCTCTGTCACCTCCCCAGAAGTGAGAGTTGGCACAAGTTGTGCTGAGCCTGGGTTTGTCCACGCAAGAGTCTGAGCGGTCATTGGGTGTCCACAGCACACACAGCCCTCCTTCTCCATAACTGTGGGACCCATGGCTCTGAGGACCCCGGTTCTGTGGGCATCATCTACCAAGGGACAGCACTGGTTTCGTTCCACCAACAGACATGTGCAGCAAAATGGCTGGCATCTGCTCTCTCAAGTATGTGTTTGTTGGTGGGATAAATTCCTAAAAACAACCTAGGTGGGTGACACTTTCTTCCCAGTTTTGAGAACTATGGCCAAGTAATTGGCTTTGAAGGTTGGACAAATTTACCTCCTGAACAGCAAAAGTGGCAAGCATATTTTTTTCACCTATCCTTGTTGTCATTAGGTGCCATCTAGCTGGTTCTGACTCACAGAGACCTGATGTACAACAGAATGAAACACTCCTCCTGACACTGTGCCATGCTTGGCACTATGTCAGTGCTTCTCTGCTATTCATAGGGTTTTTGGTGGCTGATTGTTTGGGGTTTGTTTCAGGAGTGGGCTGCCAGGTCTGTCTCCCATTTTTGCATTGTTGGGGAGTAAACTCAGGGCTTCAGACAGTGCAGAACAGCACTCTACCAACTGAGCTAAAAGCCAGCCCAGTGTAGGGCAAAACCTTTTTCTTTCTTTCTTTCTTTCTTTCTTTTTTTTTTTTTTTTTTTTGGTTGTTTTCTTTCCCCTGTTGTACATAGGGTCACTATGAATCAGATGCTGACTTGACGGCACCTAACAGCAATAACAAATGGCAGACTTATTTCACACAGCATGTATCCAAGTTCATCTATGCTGTTGCAAATGGCAGGACTTCTTTCAAATCTAAACCCTCATAATAATAATCACTGTGTCTGTGTGAGGGTGTGCATGGGCTTGTGCATGTGTGTCCATTACTTTTTCTTATCCAGTCGCCCACTGATGGACACTTAGTTTGACTCTACCGCTTGGCTTGTGAATAATGCTTCAGCAGACATGGCGGCACAAGTACCTCTTTGAGACCAGATTTCATTTCCTCCGGCTGTCTCTTTAGCCAGAAATGGGATTGCTGGATCATGTAGCCACTCTACTTTTAATTTTTTGAGGAATCTTCACATTGTTTTTCACACTGGCTGCACTAATTCACAACCCCACAAAGATTGTACAAGACTTCCATTTTCACCATATCTTTGGCAACACTCATCTTTCCTGTTTCTTATCGCAGCTGTTCTCATGAGGAACAGTGATATCTCTTGTGGTTTTATTTGCATTTTCCAGTCAAATGTTGATGGTGAATGTATTTATATGGCTGTTGTCCATGTATGTCTTCTGAGAAATGTCTGTTCAGTTCTTTGCCCATTTTTAATTGGGCTATTTGTTTTCTTTCTTGAGATATTTGGGGTTCCTTATGCATCTTAGATATTATCACTTTATCCAATATATGCTAGGTAAATATTCTCCTCCTTCCCATGGATTACCTCTCCACAGTTTGCTGTGCTCATAATTTGATGCAATCCCATTTGTCTTTTTGGGGTTTTGCTACCTGTACTTTTGGGGTCATTTCCAAAAAAAGTGTTATACAGACCAATGTCATGGAGCTAATCCTCTACTTTTCCTCCAGTATTTAATGTATATTTTCAAATTGAATCCACACTCTTTTTTGACAGTTTTAAAGGGCTACAAAATCAGACTCAGATTAGAATTCCATGTGGGTTGGATTTGTGACCCAGTTCTCAATCATGAATCCAACCATCACACAATTTTAATCTGCATCTGATTTTGTACCCATCTAAAGCTGTTGAAAGAGTTTTGGGATCAGATGCGAGAATACAGGGTATTACAGCATTACGTCTCACCTTTACACCTTTCATCCAATTTGAGCTAACGTCTGTGTTTGGTGTGGAATCACTGACAACAGGGGTTTTAATGGAGGGGTGGGAGAGAGTGTGAAGACTACACTGGAGAAAGGTCAGAAAGGAATAGGAAGAAGGGTGGCAGACAGGATGTTCAAATAACCCTTTGGAACATTTGGTTGCAAAGAGGAACAGAGAAATGGCTGTGGAGGAGGGGGCTTGCCTCAGTTACTTCTCTTTAGTTTCCCAGAATTGCTCGAGGAATTCCTCCCCCATTCATCTCTGACAGCCACTGAAACAAATGATCAAGAGTTGATGTCTAAAGCAGCAATATTTATTCTCTTATAATTCTGGAGGCCAGAAATCTGACACTATTTTCCCTGGGCCCAAACCCAGTGTCTCCTGTGTGGCCTTCCCTCCAGAGGGCAGAGGGAATCAGCCACCTACCGCCTCTCCTGGGTGGAGGAGGCCATTGTCTTCCTGGACCCTTGGACCTCATCTCTGCAGCTTGATGAAAGTGTTGCCAGAAGTGATGAAGAGGATGCATCCTGGAAGAAGCCAATGCTGTTCTACTCTGTACCCCACCATCATTTACTAACAAGGGAAAAATACTTTAAAAATGCTCACTGTGAGTATCAGAGAAATGCCAGTGAGGAACACAGTACCAAAACATCACGCTGAGCACCTTAAACCCAGTCCATAAACACACGATGAGATCCCACTTCACACCCCTAACAGTGGGTGCTGATAAAAAAGTGAGACGTGACAAGTGAAGAAGTTGGAACTCTTGACATTGCTGCTGAGGAAGTGAAGTGATGCAGCTGGGGCAGAAGTCACGGCTGTCTCCTCAGAAAATTATAAAGGGACTGATCGTATGATCCTGCAGCTCACCCCATCACCATGAACCTGAAAGAACTGAAAACAGGCGCTTGAACAAACATTTCTGCATCCACGGCAAGAGCAGCACTGTTCACAGCAGCTCAGGGGGCAGGCATTGGATGCCCATCACGCCCTGTGCCTCACAACACACACACAATGGAACGTTATTCAGCACGTGGCACAACATGGATGAACCTTGAACACATTACAGTAAGTGAAATCAACCGGTCACAAAAGCAGAAATACTGTATGATTCCATTCGTGAGGTACCTTGTTGCTGCTGTTGTTAGGTGCCATTGAGTCAGTTCCAGCTCATGGTGACCATCGACAGAAGAGAATGAAACACTACCCAACACTGTGCCTTGCACACAATCTCTGTTTGAGTCGGTTGTTGCAGGCACTGTGTTTGTTCTCATTTTGAGTCATGCCACATCAGCAAAAGGAAATCCCAGGGGCTTCCCATCATTAAGGTTGACTCTGCTTTGAGGAGGCAACTCTTCCCCAGTTGTTTCTTGAGTGTCTTCCAGACTGGGGGCTCATTTTCTGGTGCTATATGTGACAGTACTTCTCTGTTATTCATAGGGTTTTTAATGGCTAAGTGTTTGTGGAGTGGGCTGCTGTGTCCTTCTCCCTAGTCTGTCTTAGTCTAGAAGCTCAGCTGAAACCCGTCCACCATGGGTGGCCCTGCTGGTGTCTGAGATACCAGTGGCATAGCTCTCAGCATCACAGTGACACGCATGCCCACACAGCACGGCAAGCTGACAGACACATAGGAGACCTGGACTCCGAAAATGCAGAGACAAAGAAAGTAGAATGGCCGTTGCCAGGTGCAGGGAAAACAGGGTGATAATGGGATTGCACCACTTTGGGGAGAAGAAAGAAGTTGTAGAGATGCAGGTGGTGATGGTTGAAGACAACGTGAAAGTCTTTCATGCCACTTACCTATACAGTTACTGTGTTGAAAATGGTAAATTTGATGTATATTTTGCCATGTCCACACCCAAAAGCACCGAATCATATGACCATCAATTTCACAAAAGAAGAAAAAAGTAATAGTCACATGAAAACATGTCGAGCATCATGTGTCATTAGGAAATTATGGATTCAAAGTAGATTGAAACCCTGATATAGACAGAGTGGCCAGGCAAAGCTGCGGGGCCAGGCAGGTGACCAGCTCCTGGTGCAAACAGCCCTGCACAGAAAAGCACTTTAGAAGCCCGCTGTGTGGCGCATGGCTGTAATCTCGAAATTTGGGAGGAGGAGGAAGGAAGATGGAGAGCTCCAGGCCTCTGTGATGGACGTAGCCTAGAGGTACATCGGGTGCTGCGTTTGCTCAAGGACTTGGGTTCCATCCCCAGGGTCCAGGAGTTAAAAAACCAAACGAAAACAAAACAAAAATGCAAAAATCCACGGGCCTCAAAGTAGGAGGACGTAGACTCGCGCCTGTGCCCAGGCCCAGGCCTGGTCCTCCAGGGGATCACAATGGGTGGGGACAGGACTCGGCCTCTGCCCCTCTCTGGGCGGGTCCCTGGGATCACTTTGCTCTGGCCACAGGGTTTCCATCAGCTGTTTGCAGGGGGGACCACCGGCCCCCTGTGGTCTGAGGTTCCTCTTCTGGGCACGGAGATCTCCCTCCTCCCCGCCTTCCTTCCGCGGTCCCCAGCGCTTCCCCTTTGCACTTCTTTGCGCCCTGGCGGGAGCCCGGGACCCTTGGCCTCCATGCGCGATGCTGCTGCTGCTCCTGCTGCTGCCCCTGATGTGCGCTCGGGGAGCGAGGCCTCGGGGGCTGAGTGGAGCCGGCCTGACTTTGTCCAGGGGATGCGAGGATAAGAAGCCAACTTACGAGCTGCAGGTGCCGGAGGTGGTGACGGTGCAGGAGGGCCTGTGCGTCCTTGTGCCCTGCACGCTCTCCTATTCCACCCCGTGGTCCAGGTCGCCCAGCTCTGACTCTGTCTCCTGGTTCCGTGAAGAGGCCGACACTGATCGTGACGCCCCAGTGGCCACGAGTAACCCAGGTGGACGGGTGCAGCGGGAGACCCAGCGCCGATTCCTCGTCCTCAGGAGCCTGCCCCAGAACTGCTCCCTGTTCATCAGAGACGCGCAGAGGGCCGACAGCGGCTCTTACTTCCTGCGGGTGGAGGCAGGAAGTTACAAATGGAATTACTGTAGGAACCTGGTGTCTGTGCACGTAACAGGTAGGGCTTGGGCTCCAGGTTGGGGCCACAGGGGAAGGTCCTGGGGCCTCGGGGGAGCGCTGGGATGGGGCTCCTCCTGGGAAGGGCTGGAGGCTGAGCATTGGGGACTCAGGGCAGGGGCTGGGGCAGAGCCTGGGCTTCCCCTGATGCTGAGCATCCCCTGTCTTCCCAGCCCTCACCCACACCCCGCACATCCTCATCCCGTCCACCCTGGAGCCCGGCCGGCCCACCAACCTCACCTGCTCTGTGCCCTGGGCCTGTGAGCGGGGGACGCCCCCCATCTTCTCCTGGATGTCAGCCGCCCTCACCTCCCTGGGTCCCAGGACCCGCAGCTCCTCAGAGCTGACCCTCACCGCCCGGCCCCAGGACCACGGCACCAACCTCACCTGTCAGGTGACCTTCCCTGGAGCTGGAGTGACCGTGGAGACAACCGTCCAGCTCAACGTGTCCAGTGAGTGCTGGGCCAGGACACCTGGGTCCCTCAGGTGTGAGGAGACAAGGGGGTGGGGGCTGGTGTTGACCGAGTCATGGACCTGGCTGAGTCAGGGACCTGGCAGGACACAGCCCTGCCCTGTGGGTGTCCCTGGATTCTGGGGATGGGTGTGGGGACTGCTGCCTTCCGTCACCTCACCCCAAGTGAAGAGGGAGACACCCCACTTGCTGCCCCACATGCTGAAGAGCCCCACACTCTGTGTCCCCGGGGAGCCACCCGCAGGGGCCCCTCGCTCCATGAGCTGCTCCCGGGAACCATGGGTGCAGCCTTGGCCAGAGCTTGTTTATCGGAATCTAGGCATAGAGAGGCCACTACAGCTCTCAAGCGGCCCCACCAGACCCCTCCCTGGCGATCCCCTGGCACCTGGGGAGGACATTTGGCTCTGCCCATCCCTGGAGAGGCTCTTTGTTTTCCTCCAGTCACGGAACACCTGGGGGACAGGTTACCGTTCAGAGCAGTTGGAGCTCACACTGAAATCGACAGCAAGTACCGAGATTTCCCATCCACCTGCCGCCCTCGTGGGTGCCCTGCTTCCCCCACCGCCCACAGCCTGCCGCTGAGCGGCCCCTTGTCAGTCGATGGACCCGCACAGACAAAGTTCATGGCAGGGTCCCCCCTTGGTGGTGTACATTCCAGGGGGTTCACGAGCATATGACACACTGCGGGGTCACATAGAACAGTCACATTGCCGTAAAAGTCTCCTAGGATGATGACTACTATTTATTAGAATTATTTTTATTATTATTATTTTGCTATCGATTCCTTAGGCCTTAGCTCTCTGCCCAAAGACCAACGCTCTGCCCTGCCCTGTCCCCATTGGCAATGACCTCTGGGCAGGGCTGATTCCTTTATAGCACCAATGAGCAATGCCCTGAGACATGGCCTTGACTTTGCATGCTGGGATTCCGGGAGGCGTAGCCAGGCAGGACCAAGAGGGCTGGCTGTCCATGTCTGCTGCGAAGGCCCCACTGCTAGCTTTGTCCCACTTGCTTTCAGCCCCATCTGCAGGAGGCCTGAGGACCACCCTCACTTGAGTGATGGGCCAGTGGGGTCCAGGAGAGGAGACCAGGACACCCTCCCTGGGAAGGAGGAGGGATGAGTTCATCAGGGTCCCATGGCACACTCTTCCTGTCACTGTCTCTAGTGGAATCCCCTTGGGGCCGGGAGCTTCACAGTCCTGCTGTGGCCATGTCTGGGGTCTGCTGCTGAGACCCCAGTGCAGGAGAATGTGGGTTCTTGGAGCCATGGGCTCTGCTGCACAGTGGTGTGGGGCTGGACGAGAGGGTCAGGTGGACTGTGTCCTTCGTCCTGAGATTATGGACAAGGCTGAGGCTCTATGACGGGTCCGAAGAGGTAGAGATGGCCCATTTCAGAGGTGAGGGGCCCATAGGTGCTGGAATTATGACCCGTGCCGCTCATCAAGACTGGAGTTCACCCCATGCCTTTCTTTTCGGCAGGGGCTCCCGGGACAGGCAAACCCGCAGAAGCGCTTCTGGGGGCCGTCGCGGGAGCTGGCATCACCGCCCTCCTCTCCATCTGTGTCTGCCTCGTCTTCTTCCTGTGAGCCTCAGCATGGGCCGGTGTGGGCCAGGGGTGGAGGACAGGGATGTGGAGCTGGAGGGACCTGGAGGGGTGGAGTGGGCCAGGGGCAGGGGCAGGCGCTGCAGTGCGGTTGCAAATCCAGGCTGTGGCCACCAGGTGAGCATGGGTCTGTTCTCAAGCCCTGGTCCCAGATGCCCAGGAAGTGGGGGTGACAAGGGTCCTTGCTACCAAGCCCTGTGATGAAGGCCACTGGCTAGGGCTGCGCTGCCCCTGTCACTTGCCCTGCCACAGTCACTTGCTCCAGGCTGGTAACAGTGATGGACAGGGAGCAAACGAGGCTGAAAGGCCCCCGTGTCTCCCTCAGGGTGAAGACCCACAGGAAGAAAGCAGCCAGGACGGCCGGGGCCAGGAATGATGCCCGTCCTGCCAAGGGGCCAGTCTCCCAGGTGAGTGCCATGGCACCTGGGGTCCCGCCTGCCTCAGGACCCCTCCCTGGGGCTCACAGCTGTGCCTCATCCAGGGCTGACATTGTCACCTTGCTTCACCATGTGTTGTTGTTGTTAGGTGCCGTTGATTCAGTGTCAGACTCATAGCGACCCTGCGTACAACAGGGGAAACACTATTGTCAGTGTTTTCTTGCTGTTCATAGGGTTTTCAATGGAGGATTGATTTTTGGGAGTGGGTTGTCAGGTCCTTCTCGCAAGCCTGCTGCACCTGGTGTTCCCAGGTGGTCTCCCACCCAAGTACTAACCAGGTCTGACCCTGCTTAGCTTCAGAGATCTAGCGGGATTGGATGCCACAGGGGTATGGCTGCAGGCTCAAAATGTGTCAGTATCATTCAAATATAGGAAAGTGGCTTCCATGGCAAAGATGGCTCATGACTCACAGTTCCCAGGAAGAGGGGGCATAAGGCCACATGGGGAAGCACCAGGACTGGTGAGCAGGCGGAGGGTGCGAGGGCGAAGCGTGGTAGAGAGCCTTCCCTGTGGTTGCCATGGGGAGGCTTGGGTGAGACGGGGTGAAGGGGCTCTGCAGGTTGGGGAAGGGCTCCTCCGGGTAACTTCACCGGCTCTGGGGTATAACATTACTCCAGCTGCCTAGTGCCTGGCTGTGTGTTCTTAGGGTAGAAGAATGGTGGCTCCTCATGTAAGAGATCTGTAAAGGGTGTGGGTGGATCAGCTTTGGATCAGTTGGTTTGGTGGCTGGTCATGTAAGAGATCAGTAAAGGATGTGGGTGGATCGCCTTTGGATGGATTTGTTTGGTGGCTCGTCATGTAAGAGATCTGTAAAGGGTGTGGGTGGATCAGCTTTGGATTGGTTGGCTTGCATAGGAAACAGGCACTTGCCAGGCCATCCTTTTCTATCCCTAGAAGCTGTCTCTCCCTAAGACAAGCAGGTTCTCTCCAGGGTCACCAAGGGCCTGGATGTCAGGACATCACAGACACCAGGTCAACACATCCCTAACCAAGCTTCTCCATCTCGCTGGGTCTCCGTGTCACTGATGGCTCAGTTTTCCCCATGGCCCAACTACATGCCCATTTTCAGAACTAAAACGCATCTGCAAGGGCAGTGTCTGAAAGTGAGTGTCTCCCAAATGCCCTGCTGCAAAGAGGTGGTCCAGGGAAGTGCTTTGGTGGCCAGGGCACACAGAAGCCACCGTGGAAGCTGCCGCTCAGAGGAGTAAAGGTAACTCTTGAGCTGGCAGCAAATCTTTGCCTCCCCTACGTGGTGCTGATTTTGCAGGCACGCAGAATGTGGGAGTAAAGTGGTGATGGAGGCTGGCACCAAGCTTTCAGCAGGTAGCCTGTGAGGCCAGGCCATGGGTACCAGGGTTGGATGCCCCGAAGAGATCCCCTGAAGTGTTGATGTGTGGAGCTTAGCTGGCAGACCTTAAGCAGCAATGGAGAACCCAGGATGTTGGAGACATTGGCACCAAGAAAAGTGCACAGAGGGAAGCTCGAAAGCAAAAAGTGGAACCAGCCCAGGAGGGCTGTTTGTGCTAACGCCAGTCTTGTGGGTGTTGGTTAGAATTGGGAGGTAACAGATAAGCGCTCTGTGTTGGATGCCTGCGGCCGGACCATGGTGGCATCCAATCCTGTCAGATCTCAGAAGCTAAGCAGGGTCAGGTCTGGTTAGTCCTTGGATAGGAGACACCTAGGAACACCAGGTGCTGTAGGCTTGGGAGAAGGACCCAGCAACCCACTCCCAAATATCAATCTGCTATTGAAAACCCTGTGAATAGCAGAGAAGCACTGACAACAGTGCCAGGCATGGCACAGTGTTGGGTAGGGTTTTGTGTGTTGTACATAAGGTCATTATGAGTCGGGCCTGACTTGATGGCACTTTCCAACAATGATGTGTTGGTAACTAAATAAATGATCCCTTCACAAATCAGAAGGAAGGACAAGGAAATGTCCCATTACAATGAAATTCCCTTCCTGCGCCCTTCCTGCCTTCTACAGGGTCCCCTCCCCGTGCCCTGCTGTGACTGCTCCTTTCCTCTCCACACAGGGTCACCAGAAGAAGTCCACATTACACAGCCCTGCTGATCCCTCAAGCACTCAGGGGGCCGTGCCCACCTTTGGGGAAGAGCAGGAGCTACATTACGCCTCTCTCAGTTTTCACGGGGCGAGTCCTCGGGAGGACACCTCCACCCACTACTCGGAGATCCGGACCCAGTGAGGAACCGGCAGGAGCATCAGTGTAGCTCGAGAACCCCATCCCCTCAGATCCTGGAGGCTGATTCTCAGACACTACACACCATACAGGGACTGGGTTATGAACTATGCACGTGAGTTTCCTGCTAGGTTGAAATTATCCCAGACTTTGCAATCATAGACTTGGGACCAAATCTGTGCCCTTTCATTTCATACTCTTTTAAGAGTATGGCATCAGGAGAGGCACTAAAGCTTCAGTGTCTCTGCTTCCTGCTCTGTAAAATGGGTGCAGCCTGTCCTACTTCCCAAGGTTGCTGTGAGCATGACATGAAGACCACGTGGAAGACACCCAGTGGGACACTGGTGGAGGAGAGTTTGCTGGATGCTGGCGCCTCCCCTTGGGGCACTTTGTCCAGAGGCTCAAAGTATTCAGTGCCAGAAACTGTAGCAGCCACCTGTGAGCCTCACCCCGGCGGGAACCTACAATGCATCCTTTCGCAGACTTGACTTCCCTCCAGCATCCTCTGTCTCTCCACTCCTAAATCTCTGCTCCTTCCCATCCCACCCCTCTCCTAGATTTTCCACCACCTTTACCTCCTGCTATAGGCAAACCTGCCTATTAGCAATTATAATATTTTCTAAGAGTCAGATCTCAACACAGTCAAAATATTTCCCAAGCTCCTGAACCCAGAAGAATAATGTATAAGCTTCTCAACACAAAATTCTAGGTCAAGCATCATTAAACCTTCCTCGTAGAGGGCTAGATGGTCAATATTTCAGCCTTTGTAACCCACGTGGCCTCTGTTGCCACTACTCCGCCCTCCCACTGAAGCACAGAAGCAGACACAGACCTCCTGCAAGTGAGTTGCTGTGGCTGCATTCCAACAGAACTCTGTGAACAAAATCAGGTGGCTCCTTTCAGGGGGCTGCAGCTTGCTGAGCTCTGCTCTAGGTTGCCCTTCTCTGCCCCTCCATAAGCGTCTCCTACCCACTGACCCTGAGCCATTCTCTCCATGTCCACTCTGGTGCATCCCTGCCTGGGTGTCCACACTCCTCCTCAGGAAGGCCCATGGCCATGTCATCCTGGGGCTGAGACCTTTCCATCCTTCAAAGTGAGATAGACTCCTGGGCTATCACTGGGTTCCTGAGTCTGAGGACATGCCCTTCTGCAGAGTGGGAACCCACCTCATCCTGTTTCAGCACCACAGTCAGCGACAGTCCTTGGCCTGGATCTCTTAGGGGCCACAGTGACTCTAGGTGGCTAGAGAGTCTCTGGGAATATCCTGGGCCAGACCTTAGCACTGAAGTGGGAGGAGCCTCCAGAAAGTCCCAGGATATCCTAGGTCAATAAAGCCGCACTATGATAACAAGATATCCAGACCTCTCCAGGTGCACTTCCCTCCTCAGACGTGGCTCCTTGGAGGCTTAGCCCTGGGCTTCCCCAGTCATTAGATGGGAATAAGAAGCCCCTACATGACAGACACACCATTGGTAAGAAAGCGTAGTCACTCAAAAAGGGGCAGTTTACAGCTGCTGCAAGGCCTTGGAAGAAATAAGGTTTCCTTTTAGTGCACAGCTCTGCTCCCGCCCAGCCTGAATAGCTGCAGGGTTCTATTTTCCTTTCTCTGTTTGAGCTTATTTTCACTCTTTCACTTCAGTAGAAGCTCTCCCTTGCGTTTTCTCACATTTCTTTCTAGAGCATTCCAGTCTCCTGCTATCTCCTCTACCACAAGGTTCCCACCCCAATTTCTTCCCAGACACTTCCTGTAATTCCTTTCTAGCCCAAGCTGTCTGGAGCCCGAGTTCCAAAGAGGCAGGAAGTCTGGGTGCTACTCTAGGGGCGTGAGCCCTGAAGACAGGAACTCTATGCCCTCTCAACATGCCCCCTGGGTGTCTCTCTTTCTGGTTCCTGCCCTGCTCATGGGTGCCCACCTGGAGGCTGGCTTACTCCTCACCTATGGCCTCTTCAGGATCTGCTGCACTGGGTGGTCTACAGGGGTGGTTCTAGTGCCTAGAACACTGCACACATCAAGGACTCAACACATGGACAGGCATGCATGAGTTTCCTCATGTATTCTGTCAAGGGATAATATTCCAAAAAGGGTAAAAATTATGCCTGCTGTGCAGATATAAATTTAACAGGTTAAATGTCTTATTTCATTCATTGTTAATTGTGGGGCATCACCCTGCCACTGGACTCGCTCCGGCCATGAGTGGGAGCCAGCCACCAAAGACCTGTCTTCTGGTGAGGGGGAGCCAAGCACCCAAGAGCTACACTGCCTGGAAAGGAGGCTTATGCCCACGGCTGCTCTGAGAAGCCTTGAGAAAGGCAGGCTCAGAGGCTTCTGCCTGTGTCCGCTCCTTGCTTCTTTTCTTCCCAATGAAGACGCCAACTCTGAGTGCTCTTCTCCAACAGCTCTTTATTGTTTCCTTGTCTGTCCCAGTCAATGGAATGGACCCAGACTGCTCCGTGTACCGCCCTTATGTGCTCTTCTGGGGCTAGCCGGGGACCAATCAGAGGCAGTCACCCCATATGGCTTTCAGCCAATCAGAGGGGGTATTCAAATTTGGTTTTGTAAAAGTAGCCAATCAGGGGTGGTTCCCAAATGGTCCAACCAGGAGCCGTTCAAGGGTTTGGAAACAGCCAATCAGTCTCGAAGGGTCTCAGGCAAGGGATTAGATGACAGCGCCATCTTGGAGAGCTCAACAACCCTGAGTTCCTGGATGTAGAGCAAAGGTGACTGCCTGGGGAACAAGCCTCAGTCCTCCAAGGGGCCTAGATAGTGCATCTCTATGCCCATAAACAGTAGGCATTCCTACTAATTATCTACAAATTTTATCACTGTAAAATAGTTCAAAGGCAACAAATCACTAGACTCAGATCATCCCAGCAGGGTATATCCTAAAGAGCACTTAGTTGTCCATTGGAGACACCCGGTAATCTTATTTTGTTTTTCTAAGTTTCTTCACAATTCTTAAAGTAACTCTTTCCATTTTTTCTTCTTTTTCTATTATTAGTTTCTTTAGTTAAGTGGACAGCCTATGGGTTTTATTATGACATTTCTATACATGCATATAACAGCAGAGAAGCACTGACATAGTGCCAGGCATGGCACAGCATCAGGGAGTGTTTTGCCTGCATCCATACCACTATGGGGCTGGATCCCATCAGATCTTGGAAGTTAAGCAGGGTCAAATCTGGTTAGTACTTGGATGAGAGACTGCCTGGGAACACCAGGTGCTGTAGGCTTGGGAGAAGAATTCAGCAACCCACTCCCCCAAAATAATCAGTGACTGAAAACCTTATGAATGGCAGAGAAGCACTGACAATAGTGTTTTGTCTGTTATACATGGGGTCACTATGAGTCAGACACTGACTTGATAGCATCTAACAACAACAACATACATGCATATCAGTATGCATTGCTCACATTCACCCCCATGCAAATGCGCGCGCATGCACACACACACACACACACACACACACACACACACACACACTCCAGATCCTGCCTTTGAGAGAAAAACATATTTTTTCCTTTCCCACATTACCCTTTCTTACTGCCTTTTCCATCATGTCTAGTCCCTTTTCTCTCACTATGTGGTCCCCCTTCTACTTTCCTGACATATATATTAAAATATTGAATATATCTTGTGATGTTTGTTTTTATGGGTCTGGCTTATTTCACTTAAAATGATTACCTCTAGTTTCATTCATTTCTCTGAAAATGCCATAATTTTGCCAACACACGGCTTGGTTACCTTGTTGGTAGACTGCTGGCCCACTGGCTGCCCTTTGGAGAACCAGGAAGCTGAGAGGTGACAGGATGAAGAGATGACTGAGAGGTGACAGGCTATACAAATAACTAAGGGGTGACAGGCCAACAAGGTCCCCTAAGGGGTGATAGGTCCTAAAGGGTGACAGGCCAGCTGGGTGACTGATGAATGACAGGTGATTGACTTGGTGACAGGCTGACCAGGTGGCTGAGGGGTTGACAGACTGATAAGGTGATTTAGGGATGACAGGATGACAAAGTGGCTGAGTGGTGACAGGCTGATAAAGGGGGTAAGGGGTAATAGGCAGACAAGGTGACTGAGGGGAGGCAGGCCAACGAGGTGCCTGAGGGGTGACAGGCTGACCAGGTGGCTGAGGGGTAACAGGTTGACCAGGTAGTTGAGGAGTGACAGGCTGCTGAGGTGACTGAAGGGTGAGAGGCTGAAAAGGTGACTGAAGGGTGACAGGCTGACTAGGTAGCTGAGGTGTAACAGGCTGATGAGGTGACAGGGTCACAGGTTGACGAGGTGACTGAGGGGTGACAGGCTGATGAGGTGACTGAGGGGTGACAGGCTCACCAGGTACCTGGCTGATGACCACAGACACCAGCTCAGGTGAACTGACCAGTCCGCAGTCTTCCGTCTGAAGGTCCAGAATTGGCCTTGGACGATCCAAGGGGCTCGCGCGGTCTCAGTCCCGAGAGCCATGCAGTGGATAACCGAGCTGTCGCTGCTTCCTGCACAGCCCAGGACGCACAGCCGACGACCGCCTGGCTGAGGGAGGCGCCCGCACGGCTGATGGAAGCCCAGCGTGGGCAGCTCGAGCCAGGTCCCACGCACAATAACTCCAGGGACGCCGCCAGGTCACCCTCAATAAATGTGGCTGGTCATGGTCGGTGGGCTGTGCTGGGACGGCAGGGAGGGCCCAACACAATCGAGGTGCCGCCAGCGCCCCACAGGCGCGTGCATCCCTCAGCCAATGACAGCAGGGGCCTGTTTTACAGCCAATCAGCGCTGACTACGACCACTCTGTAGCCAATCAGTCAAGCAGATGGAGCGCATGCTTCTGGGAGCTGATGCACAGCCACCAGAGCCAATAGGGAGGCGAAAGTGCCTGTCCCGCCCCTCTTTGAGCCCAGGGGCGTTGAGCGAGCTGTGCCCTGGAAGTCTGGCTCAAGCTTTCTTCTGAAGGAAGCTTTTCTTGACCAGGCTCACGAAACCACATTCCCGCTCCAACCACGATCACTCCGTTCCTCTTGATTAACTTGCTTAAATTTTCTTAAATTTTACCCATTACACAACCCAGGTCTCACCAGGCGCTGTCCTGGTCTCGGCCTCCCCTGTCCCCTTGGATGCCCCTGCGGACCCTTCCCCAGCTCAGTGCAGCCCAGCCCCCAAGAAACCCTGCTTCACATGGGACCTGTTCCGGGAAGTGGTGGGCCAGGGTGACCGGTGAAGTAATAGCTGTGCAGAAGTAGGGTTGGTGCACAAGGCGGGCAGACGCTTCCTCTGGTCACCTCACCGTCTCTTCCCTTTCTCCTGCTGTCCTCTGAGGAGCTCCGTCTTACAGATTGGCCTCTGACACTGTGGCCTGTGGCCTGTGTGCTCCACTGTGGCCAGCCCAGGCTGTCTGAGCAGGTTACTGTGGAGCACAGGGAGTCCCCAGCATGATCCTGTATGTGGTTTGCTCAGGCTGCCAAGACAAAGTACCAGGGCCTGAGCCTCTCCAACCACACACATATTTTCTCACAGTTCTGGAGGCTGAAGTCTCCACTCAAGGTGTCAACACAGGGTCCTCCTGAGGCCTCTGTTCTTGGCCTTCAGGTGTCTGTCCTCTCCCTGTGTCCTCACATGGTCTTCCTTGGGTGTATACCTGGGTCCTATTCTTTTCTAATAAGGACACGGATCACAGGATTAGGGTCCACCCTCATGATCCACGTGTTAACAGAACCACATTAGAAGACCCTAGCCCCAGATAGAGTCACATTCTGAGCTACTGGGAACTGCGGTTCCATTGGGTAAACAGCATGGCGTCCAGCTCTGAGAGTGCAGAGAACACGGGGCTCCATCCTCACACTGGATTCTCCCTCAGAATGAGGGCTGGGAATGTGATTCCTCTGTGGGACAGAGGAAGAGGCTGATGTGGAGGTGGGAGAGGCCAGACCACCTGCCTGCAAGGCCTCGTCCTCCCCACTAAGTCCTGCTGCTGTTGCTCCCTAAGCCGGGCTCTCAGGGCCTGCGCAGTGTGGTCCACAACATGGATGCTGGGTGAAGGGGCAGAAGGTCAGGTAGGAGCCTCACTCTCATGATCCCCTCAGAGTCCTGGTCTATCCACTGTACCCACTAATTCCTGAGACCTCACCTTCTAGCTGTGTAGGGCCACCGGTTTCCCACAAGCCCCTTGCATCTCAGCCCTGCTGGCAGGTGCTGGGGTGGCCCAGAACTTCCTACCTCCTCATTCCTTAGAGAACTGGAGACAAAGGAACAGAGACAAAGTCTGTCACCATCTGCTCTCAGATTCCACTTCCCAGCAAGGAGCAGACGCCCATGAGGTGCTTGCTGCAGTCACTCATTCATTCATTCATTCATTCATTCACTGAGGACCCCCTCTGTTACCCCAGGGGACCTCCCCACATTTCATACCTCATGGCTCCTCTGCCACCCCTCCTGTGTCCCACCCCTGCCAGGCTGACCCTCTGGAGCCTCCAGGAGCTGTGGATGGACAGGCAGTGCCTACTGGCCTTGGGCACAGTGGTGGGGGAGGCAAGGCCACAGGCAGGAGCTGAGGGTGGGTCCTCCTCACTGAGTGCGGACCCCTCCCCGTCCTCATTGGAAAGTGGAAGTTGTTGCTCCCCGGGGGCCTGGCAGCTCTGACAGCGAGAGTGAGAAGTTCCTCTTCTGTGGCCACTCAGCTCTCTGACCTCCTTCCTGGGCCTCCAGTGAGGCTGCTTCCTGGTCCCACGGTACCAACGCCGGAGACTCTCAACCACCAAAATCCACCTCTCCTGCCACGTCTCCCCTCTCTGCCCACTCACAGGAGCCCAGGAACCCTCCGGCTCTGCGATGCTGCAGCCCCTGCTGCTGCCCCTGCTGTGGGCTGTGGAGTGGGCACAGGGATGGGAGCCCAGGAGGGCAGGACAAGCTGACTCCGGAGTCTCCGCATGGTCCCAGGCTCTGCATCAGAGATTCGAGCTGGATCTGCCCAAGTCAGTGACGGTGCAGGAGGGTCTGTGCGTCTTTGTGCCCTGCAGGGTCCTCCACCTCCCCTTGAAGTCCTACCCTGTCTATGGCTCCTGGTTCCGGGAAGGAGCCAACATATACCACAGCTCTCCAGTGGCCACAAATGACCCACATCGAGAAGTGCTGGAGACCAAGGAGAGATTCCACCTCCTCGGGGACCCACAGAGCAACAACTGCTCCCTGGACATCAGAGACGCCCAGCAAAGGGACTCAGGAAGCTACTTCTTCAGGGCAGAGGGAGGGCTGCTGAAACACAGTTTCCTAGATACCCAGCTGTCTGTGCGCGTGCTGGGTAAGGAACGAGGGCTCAGGAATGGGACCCGAGGGCTTCCGGGGCTGGGGAGGAGGGGAGCCCCTGGGCTGGCCTGGGCAGAGGCTGCTCCCTGAGGCAACCTGGGGTCCCCACAAGGACTCAGCTCTCTGTCTCTCTCCTCCCCAGCTCTGACACACATGCCTGACATCCACATCCCGGGGCCTCTGGAATCTGGCCACCCCAGGACCGTGACATGTGCAGTGCCATGGGCCTGTGAGCGGGGAATGCCCCCCACCTTCTCCTGGATCTGGGTGGCCCTGGCTTCTCCACCAGCCCCAACACCTCACTCCTCAGTGCTGACCTTGAACCCCCAGCCCCAGGACCATGGCACCAACCTCACCTGTCGTGTGACCTTCCCAGGAGCTGGGGTGACCGTGGGGAGAACCATCCAGCTCAATGTGTCCTGTGAGTGCTGGTCTAGAATGCCCAGGTCCCTGACAACAAAGGTGTCATGGTTTGGGGTACTGGGATGCTGGGTGCTGAGTCCTGAAAGCCAGGGATGGGGAGGAAGGAAAGAGAGCCCCAGACTGTACTCCCTCTTTCTTTGGGAAAAGCCTCAACAGATACTTCTTCTCACTGAGAAGGAAACAATCATGTCTGTCTGTCCAGATGCTCCACAGAACCTGACCATCCGAGTGATTGGAGGACCTGGCACAGGTAGGGGCCACCTCTCCTCCTGGGTTGTGTGGGGTGGGGACCGTCCCGACCTTCACAGAGCAGGTGTTCCCCAGCTCAGACTGAGGAAGGCTCTGTAGGGAGGGCAGGAATGGTGGGTGGCTCCCACTGCCTCCTCACCCTGCCCTCTGCACAGTCACCCTCTGTCACCAGGGAACCTCAGCATCCTCCTTGCCCAAGCAATGAGTGTGGCTGCCACCAGTGCCAGGGCTGCCTCCTTGCTCCAAACCTGCCCTTGTTCTCCTTAGGATCCGAGTCCTGCTGCTCCCCTAGATTCCTTCAATCATGTGATGTCACTTTTTAAACAGTAGCCACTCAATGTGCCTTAGTCAGCTTGGGCTCCATAAGAAAATACGGTAGATGAGTGATTTAAACACAGAAGGGGATTCCTCAAGTTCTGAAAGCTGGAAGCCCGAGTTCAGGGTGCTGCTGCATTGGATTCCTGTAGAGGCCTTTCTTCCTGGCGCTGCAGGGCCCTTCCTTCCCCCTCCTGTCCTTACGTTGAGGACACTGTCACCCTGCACTCCACTCTTCCCTTGAGAGCAGAACCCACACAGTACGAGCCCACTGAGAAATGGAAGAGAAAAGAAAGACCCATGTGATGTAGGGAAAGTCAGAGAGCCCCGAGGGGCCCTGGCTCAGCCTTCTCTCTGCCTCCCAGGACCTAAAGCCCTGGGCAATGGCTCATCTCTGCGCCTTCAGGAGGGCGAGTCCCTGTGCCTCCTGTGTGTGGCAGACAGCAACCCCCCTGCCACGCTGAGCTGGGCCCTGGGGAGCCTGACCCTGCAGCCCTCAAGGCCCTCCAGGCCTGGGCTCCTGGAGCTGCCTGCGGTGCGGTTGGAGGACCAGGGAGAATACGTCTGCCAGGCTCAGCACCTGCTGGGCTCTCAGAAAGCCTCTGTGAGCCTCACTGTGACAAGTGAGTTCGAGGCCCCTGGGGGCCGGGGGCCAGGAGAGGCCCCTAGGAACCCTCTCTTCCTACACACAGACACCCCATCCCTGCCCCTGCTCCTAGGGGACTAAGGGATGGCTGGGGGGGCAGCAATGATGTGTCCTTCATGGTCACCCTAGGCCAACAGCTCCCTGAGACTCCGCGGGGGTCTCAGTTCCAGCCTTAGGCTCAGTTGTGAGGCCACAAGGGCCCACGGGGCCCCACGCACACCCATCCAGCTGTTTCCAGGTCAGGAGGTTAGGAGGGGTGAGGCTCCGGGAAAGGGCAAACTTGAGTCTTGATCCCAGAGGACGGTGGTAATGACCAGAACACTCTGTCCTCAGAAGCTCGGTCCCCTCCCCGGAAGTGAGAGTTGGCACAAGTTGTGCTGAGCCTGGGTTTGTCCACCTGAGAGTCTGAGAGGTCATTGGGTGTCCACAGCACACACAGCCCTCCTCCTCCATAACTGTGGGACCCACAGCTCTGAGGACCCCGGTTCTGTGGGCGTCTTCTACCAAGGGACATCACTGTTTTTTTTCTACCAACAAACATGTGCAGAAAAATGACTGGTATCTGCTCCCTCAAGTATGTGTGTGTTGGTGGGATAAATTCCTAAAATCAAACCTAGGTGGGTCACACTTTCTTCCCAGTTTTGAGAAATATGGCCAAGTGATTGGCTTTGAAGGATGGACAGATTTACCTCCTGAACAGCAAAACTGGAGTGCATACTTTTTCACCTATCCTTGTTGTCATTAGGTGCCATCTAGCTGGTTCTGACTCACAGAGACCTGATGTAGAGCAGAACAAAACACTCCTCCTGACACTGTGCCTTGCCTGGCACTATGTCAGTACTTCTCTGCTATTCATAGGATTTTTGATGGTTGATTGTTTGGGGATTGTTTCAGGAGTGGGCTGCCAGGTCTGTCTCCCATTTATTGTGGTGCAGGGGATCAAACTCAGGGCCTCAGACAGTGCAGAGCAGCACTCTACCAACTGAGCTAAAAGCCAGCCCAGTGTTGGGCAAAACCTTTCTGTTTGATTTTTGTTTCCTTTTGTGTGTGTGTGTGTGTGTGGTACTAGGGGTTGAACCCAGGGCCTCACGCCTGCATGCTCTGCAAGTGCTGGACCACTGAGCTGCACCCTCAGCCTATTTTTTAACTTTTTCTGAGACAGGGTCTCGCTAAGTTATGCAGACTGCCAGTAGTCTCAAACTTGCAATCCTCCTGCCTCCACCTCCCGAGCCACTGGGATTACAGGCGTGCGCCATTGCACCCGGCTTTTTGTTTTGTTTTGTTTTGTTTTGGTGCTCTTGATTGAACATGGGCCTAAGCATTGTCACTACCACTGAGACACATCCACAGCCCTAGGGAGACCTCCTGATGTTTATCAGTGCTGGGTGAAATTTGGAATCTCTATGTAGTTCTAAATTTATATTCCTGTATTATTATGGGGATAAAATTCACATAGCATTAAACTCAGCAATAACCACTCTGAAAGTCTACAAGAATGTGGCTTTTTCCATATTTACAACCACGGACAACCATCACCGGTACGTAACTCCAGAACATTTTCATCATCCCAGAAAGAAGCCCTGCACCTGGGAAGCTGTTCTCCCCTGGCAAACATTGACCCGCTGTGGTATCTGTGGATTTGCTCATCCTAGACTTTGCACAGAAGTAAAATCAAAGATAATGTGGCCTTTCATATCTGGCAGCCCTTACCAACCATAGTGTTTCCAAGGCTCACCCCTGTGGCATGTATCTGTGCATCATTCCTATTTAAGTCTAAAAAACTCTCTGTTGTTTGGGATAGACCACACTTTGTTAATCTGTTTATCACCTAGGACACATTGGCATTGTTTCCACTGGGGGTGATTCTGAATGATGCTGCTGGGAACACTAGTGTACGCGCCTTTGAGTCTGTGTTTTCCTGTCTCCTGGGCACACACGTAGGAGTGGAATTACCAAAGCTATCATAATTCTGTGCTTCTCCTTTTGAGTAAATGCACAATATTTCCCACCATGCCAGAAGCACTTTGCATCCCCTCCAGGAGAGCTTTAGACCCACAAAGTCTCCACCATTCCTGCCAGCATTATTATTTTCCTTTTATGAAATAAATGAGTCTGTGAGTGAGTGTGTCGAGGAATCTCATCCCAGTTTTTTTTTTTTT
>VMDO01027891.1:0-24653 GCA_007922755.1 Pedetes capensis | reverse complement strand
ACACAGTGTCTGCAACAATGGGCTTAAACATAAATAAGATGGTTTGCCTGGCACAGAATCGGCAAGTGTTTCGATCTGCTGTACATAGGGTCGCTATGAGTTGAACTCGACTCGACGGCACCTAACAACAACAACAACAACAAGCTAAAGCAGGTTTTTGAAGGAGGCAATCCAATGGGTCTTTGGATAATGGCAACCTAATTGTCTTGGGAAGTTGAGGCAAGCCCGTGCAAAGCCGGAATGTTCCCGTAGCAGCCAATCTATATCTGCTAACGGGTATGGCATCACTATTCCATCTGGCTCCATTCTGAAAACCTGCAAGCATCTAAGTCTAGCCTGTTTTACCATCTTTGCCATAGCCTGGATCTCATTAAGATGTCGTGGGCTGATTCCTATTGATGTATGCAACCACTCAATGGGCCCCTTGGTTTGATAAATACAACATTGTATTTCATGACAGATCTTGAAATGTCTTTTTTGATGATGAAATGCAACCCCATTTCTCTTTAGTTTATCATTCCCAGCATAGTAGACCATATGATTGTCTGACTCAAAATGGCCTATGCCAGTCCACTTTAGCTCACTGATGCCTAGAATGTCAATGTTTATGTGCTCCATTTCTCTTTTAATGATTTCTAATTTTCCTAGATTCATACTACATACATTCCATGTTCCAATTATTAATGGATGTTTACAGTTGTTTCTCCTCAGTTTGAGTCATGTCACATCAGCAGATGGAGGTCCCTGGGACTTTACTCCATTTCTGTCATCATGGTAGACTCTACTTTGAGGAAGCAACTCTTCCCCAGTAATCTTTTGAGTGCCTTCCAACCTGGGGGGCTCATTTTCCGGCACTATATCTGACAGTGTTTCTTTGCTATTCATAGGGTTTTCAATGGCTAGTTGTTTCAGGAGTGGTTCACCAGGTCCTACTCCCTAGTCTTTCTTAGTCTGGAAGCTCAGCTGAAAACCTGTCCACCATGGTTAACCTTGCTCATATCGGAAGATACAGTAGTAGAGCTCTCAGGCTCATCATAACACACAAGCCCCCACAGTGTGGCAAACTGACAGATGTGTGGGGTCCCCTACCCCTGGAAGCTGTTTATTTAGCAGTATAGCAGGACATACTACAATCTAACTCAAGAATATTATTATAATATATTAATTTTACAAGGTAAGGGTCTCCATTATGACATTTTCATATGGGCATTTAGTGAACTTTGATCATATTTACCCCATTACTCTTTCTTACCCTTCCTCCCTTTCTCCACTCTTTCAATATCCCTAGTAGTCCCCCTTCACTTTCATGTCCTTCTTTTTTTTTTTTTCACCTTAGATTCTACTTGCAGAACTTGTCTTTCTGTAAATGGCTTATAGAAAAAACAATTCTAAAATTCAAGAATATTTGTGATAACCTTTAAAACTTTGATTAAATGGACTTAGTTACTTCTAAAAGGAGTTATGGTAAGAGAAACCTCAGTGGTTTAAGATTTTTGCCCTAGTGATTCCATTTGTATTATGCGAAGGAATTGAGAACATTCATTTGAACAAAAGGATAAATAACAAAGGAATAAACATTTATATCATCAAAGAATGAGACAGAGGGATCATTTGTGGTTAATTGCTATCATAGTAGCAGTTTGGCCATCAATGGAGGTCTGAGAAAAAGAAACCTTAATCAAAGTAGTTCCTCAAATCCATGTCTTTGGGGACTTCCCTCTTTCACTCATAATGACCTTTGCAACAGATGAGAATTTATCAACTATCCTATATTTGTGAATTAAACAGTGGGTTAAGAAGAGACTAAAACCAGATTTGTTATCTGTTCAAGATAAGATCAAACCCAAAGATATCTCTTGTGAACAGATCCAGATTCCTTCCTGATAATAAAGAGAAGTCTCTGCCCAAGAATTAACTGATTTTAACTCAGGTTAATTTATGAATTCATTTATTTACTTTCTGTTATAATTCCTACTTTAATTCCTTTGTGGTTTGTGAGCAGACATAGTGACTTCTACTCTTTAAATTGGCTAAGATGGGTTTTATGGTTCAGAATGTGGTCTGTCTTGTGATGTTTCAAGTGAGCTTGAGAAGAGTATGTGATCTGCTATTGTTGGATAAAGCAGCCTTTGGATATAAATTGTATCTAGTTGATTGATGGTCCTTTTGAGTTCAAGTGTCTTTACTGATTTTCTTCCTACTGAATCTACCCATTTCTGATTGAGAGGCATTAAGGTTTCCAACTCTAACACTGCTGTATTAGTTAGCCATCATCAGCGTAGCAGGAAAATCAAAGCAAACAAATTTATGGAGGAAAAAGTTTGTTGAGAGCTCACAGTTAGCGAATCAGTCCATAATGGTGGCAGAGGTGGCAGGGCGTATTTTAGACCACCTCACACAATCATGGACCAGGAACAGAGACAGAAAAGCCATCCCCACACACACTCAGCAGAGGGGAGGGGAACTCCAAAGGCCTGCCCCCCAGTGACATCGCTTCTACAAAGTTAAGATCCACCTCCCAAAGTTCCCTGACTTAACAGTGCCACCAGCTGGGGGCTGAACGTTAAAGCATATGACTGTTGGGAGACACTTTATATTCAAACCATGAAAAGTGGATTTGTCCATTTCTACTTGCAGACCTATCAGGTTTTGCCCCACATATTTTGATGCATTGCTATTCTTCATCCGTTGACTCAATATATAATTACTGGCTGTCTTCTCTGAGCCAGTACTGACCTAGATGCTAGGATAGAAGGATAAACAAGAGAGACAGGGCACTTCCTCTCTTGCAACCTATGGGTCTATTGCAGGGGCTAAATCATAAACTTGTAACTCAGAGTTTCCCATTCTGATGTTGACCCTCCCCCCAAAATGTTGTCTCAAGGCCAGCTGTTAGTTCTCCTGGAGAAAAGAAAAAAAATGTGGTTTGCTTAGCAAACACACACAAATGTCAAACTGCATATTAGGGTAAATCTAATTCAGAAGGTGATGCAAGTGATTACAAGGTGAGTAGAAGAACAAATTCTTTTTCTCTCATTCAAAATTTACTGACAAAACACTTCTGTCTGAAGGACTAAGTCTCAACTGCTGTGTGTGGCTTCCAGGATTTTGCATGGTTCTGCCTGCTACCTATCTCACTGACCTCATTTCCCACTGCTGATTGCTTGCCTCCTGTGTTCCATGGCTGAATACCCTATAGTACTGAGCAGATTGTTCTCTCTGCTTGGAATATGGTTTCCTAATAAGCTTTTATGAAGAATTCACATTCATAAATGAGGACCCTTCCCCAGTGCCACCTCCTTTATGACTTCTTTTTATATAGGTAATGACTGGCTCCTTTAAGATACGGTGGTCCTTATATTACTTATCATTTTATAACACAAATTTTCACTCTCCCAGCAAGACTGTGAGCTCCTGAATTTGTAGTATTACTTGCATTTTCCTCAAATGCATAGACCACTGGTTAGAGCTGAGTAGGCACTTAATTATTTATGGAATGAACAAATGGATGGATGGGTGAATGAACAAATGAAGAAATCCTGGGCAGGACAGGATTTTAAATACAGTGAGAATTTTTCAAATAATTCTGTGAGGATCAGTTAGAAAATTAATTTTATTGTGTAAAATTAATACTGTGTTGAACATCAAATTGTGTTGAACATCAAAGAACTTACAAAGGCAGAAAAGAATGGCCTTTTGCCTAATGGAATGTCCAATCTAGGGTATTTAAGGGACAGAAATAGAACATAAACTAAGAAACCTGACCCAATGCCTACAGACAGACCTACAGGCTGGAAGATGATTTTGAAGGTGGCTACCTCTTTTCACAGGGGCTGGGATTTCGTTCAGTTGGTAGAGCGCTGCTCTGCAGTCTCTGAGGTCATGGGTCTGATTCCCAGATCCACAAAAGTGGGAGAAGGATGCAGCAATCCATTCCCAGGTCAATCCCGAAATAATCAGCCATTGAAAGCCCTATGAGTGTCGCTATGAGTTGGACACAACTCACCGAACGACACAACAACAGCTCTTTTCCCAGAGTATTTGAACCTTAGGCAGTTTGTTTTTTTAAAAAATTGTTCTTAGCGGGACAAGATGGAAGGGTATGCTGGAGGTGAAAGAAATAGTATAAGTAAAAGTTAGGGGGAAGGGAATAATTCTGTGCTGAAACTAACCTGATATTCCACAATCCCCTTTTGCAATACTGATCTTTTGGTAAAAAGGACCTTCCTTTTACCAAAGGAATCCTTTGGTAAAAGGATTCCAGGACCTTCTGCAGTGACTTCAGTGGCTCTCAGAGTCACTTGATTTAATTGTAGAAAGAACTCAACTGGCTGCGAAATGTCTCATGGGTAATGCTGGAATGGATTCAACATGACTCTTGAAATCAATCAGACTCCTAAGTCAAAGTTGAATCATACTTGTGAGTCAAACCAGAACAGTGTAGTGGAAAAGTACATGGTGGTGGCAGAGCCATGTGCATATTTGTTAATAACTCAAGTGCTTAACTGTGCCAATTTGAGGCCATTTTTATGCAAAACCCTTTTTAGGTCTGAAGATATCTGGTAATCCATGTGTTTACTCTTCCTCTTGTAGCTTCATAGATAAGACAATGAAGATTCATTTCAAAGGGAATTGGTGATTTTCTTTGGTGGGGAGCAGTACTTGGACCCAGAGCTTCATGCATGCTAGGCAAGTATCCAACACTAGGTCAAATCCCCAACCCCTTTTTAATTTCTTCTTTTATTTTGAGATACGATCTCACTATGTTGCACAGGCTGCTTCCAGCTTGAACCTGCAATCTTCCTGCCTCAGCCTCCAGAGTAGATAGGATTACAGGCATGAGCCATGTTGCCCTGCTGAAATTGCTGATTTTTTAAATGAAAACTTTCTCCATAATTTCTCTTGAATGGGGAGAAAAGGATAAATATTGACTGAGTTTCCTCTGTGTGCCAGAAATATTTGAGTTCTAAAATCATCTTGGAATGTAAAATCATTACACTTACTTTATGGATAAGGGAACTGAGACTCAAAGAAGTGACTTTCTCAATGACGTACATGCCAGGATTCTAGCTTTGGACACTTTACTCTAAAGTTCAACCTCTTTCCACTGAATCTCCATTATACCTATTTACAAGAAACACACACAGGCGTGCATATGTGCACACATACACACATACTTTTAAATTACAGCAATTGCATACTTCTCAAAACTAAGAAAAATAAATTTATGGCATTAATATTTAATAGAAAAGCTCTATGGATTCAAAAATTCACCCTAAAAATTTGGAGCTGACCCAGGGAGTAAAATGCTCTGATCTTCCACCTAGTGGAAGGTCAAAACAAAGTAAGATGAAGAGAACTAACTCCACAAAATGTATGGCACAAAGCTGCCAGCATCTGAGAGCCAATGAAGGTTTCATTTGCCTTCCAAATCTCTTTCTCCCTTACCTGTTAAGGTATATAGGTTCATATCAACTCCCTCCCTCTGTAAGACATTCTCCCAAGGAAGTCTATGTTAAAGTATACAGATTGTCAGATTTGCCATATAGAACTCTTCACTTACTCCTGTGAAAAACAATTCTTACAAGTTTAGATAAAAGCTGTTCATGCTTATAAATGGGTGACTATAGTGTAGAATTGAAACCAATAGTCTTTAAAATTCATATAACCAGAACCACTTTTGAAATAAATTAATATGTATTCAGTAGCTGAGAGAGTAGTGAACAATCTGAACTTCTTTTTCATAAAATATAGATTGGAGCAACTATATTATCTGACCTACAGTTTATCTATAACATGGCTAAGGAAGCATGTCTGATGCTAATCTTCTATATATTTCTTTGTGAATAAAACTCTGAAAGCTGTAGTGCCAGACTTATAGTAAACATTATACACTATTAGCTTAGGGGCAATGTATCAGTTAGCACAGGCTAAGTTATGTGCTGAGCTAGACATTGAAAACCCCGTGAGAGTCTCTGTGTTGGACCCAACTCAGTGACACACAAAAACAACAAACGAGTTATGTGGTGCTTTAACAAGTCTTCATGAAACCTCAGTGACTTAACATAATCAATGATTGTTTGCTTCCCCCCACGCACTCATGCTCCAAGTTCAATTATAAATTGGTAGAAAGCTCTGCTCCCTCTAGACTTTTAGAAACATGGGAGATATAATGTTAGGGGTGATTTAGAAAGATTAGACAGGATGAAGGAAAGAAAGAGATACCGGAATTAGAAGTTAGTCCAAAAGCGCAGGTATCAATTATGTCATTAAAAATTTAGTTCAAATGAATTCAAAACACTATCAAAGAATACTTGAACGTAGAGGTGATAATTAAAACATGTAGCAATCAGTGTTGTATAAACCCTGCCCTCCGGGATAGTATAAGGGTATGCCTGGTTAAGCTCTACCTGTGCATACCTGCTGGGTGTCAGCCCGACCTGAAGGAAGAAAGGACCTGTGAATAGAAAGAATTACAAAATAGGTAGGGAACAATGTTAGCCAAACAAAATCAGCACTGCCTTGGATTAAAAGAACACTGGGATGGTAAGATTGATTTGTGCTTACTATAACTCAACAAGAGTAGATTTATCTACTGTTATACTCCTGGCCTTGCCTCCCTAGATTTCTTTTTTTATACTGCCTCTAGCCTCTCTCTTTTCTTTTACCCTGTCCCAATGATTTGTTTTTCCTAATTGTGCATCTGCTATCCTGTGTCAAGTGCTTTGATAAATGTGACACTTCTTTATTTTTTTCACATTCTGTGCCTCACTTGAGTCATTTCTAAGGGCATTGAATCATTTTCATCATCATTTAACCTCCTCCTATTTGTCCTTGTATGAATACATGCTTACTCACCACTTCTCTCTAGGACCCACCTGTGTGTGGTGCATTGTTTATATCGAGCTGTGATCTGTTGTTAGTGGCTGACTCTAGAGTCCCCTTCTTTTCCAAGGTGCCCATTCTGGTTCCTCCCACCTGTATAGCTCCCGGTGGGAGCAAAAATAGCAAGAGTCCTGGCCTTAACCTCAGCATATGGATTCTTGCCCAAATCTTCCTTCCAGATCTCTTCCTTTTGCTTGTCCTCTATAGCAGCTTCTTCCTTGGCATTGTCTATACAGCCAAAGAGGAAGAAATGGGGCCCTCTCTAAAGTCAACTCAGAGACCATCCTGGACAATGGACTGCAGTGAGGGTTCCCATGTTCTTTCTCTCTACCTGCCCTCTAATGTGTTTCCCTTTACTACGTATGTCAGTATTTTCCTTTTGTTTTCTTTTTTGTTTGTTTGTTTATTTAGGTACATTTCAAAATAAAAATTAGATAATCCCAACTATTCAACAGAAGGTACTCTTTTATGACACCAAACACTGGGATTTTACATGAATACTTTGATATTTAGTAATTGGTAATAGATCTTAACATTTCAACAGGCTACAATGGGTAATCCTCCATTCTCCTTTCTCTTCCCCCCTCCCACCACATTGCCCTGGAATTGATTTATGAAGCTAGCTTGCTTTTTATTTATTTTATTCCTCATTATTCATATTTAATGTTACCCACACTTGACCTTGTGACTCTAATTCCTTAAATTGAATAATGTACACACATTGACTTTGTTCTTCTTGACAGGTCTTATCGCTTTTTATCTTTGCCATCCCTCTTTCAGCCTTTTAAAGATCTAGGGCTCTCTGACTCTCTTATCTGTTTACATTCTTCTTCATTATTTAGTATTAATGTTCTCTTTTCAGCCATTATTCTCTAGGTGGTTATTTTCCCTTGTTTCCTGATTTGAGTCTTCCTGTCACTGAGCCAGATCTCTCACTACCACATTTTGAAGGTCAGCTATGGCTTTACCTATGAAACTAATGCAGATATTATAAAGAAAACCCTTATAACAAGGAATTCAGAAATAGTCAATCAATTCTTGCCTGAGACTTTCAGCATCATTTAAGAACATCCGTTAGGAGTTGTTGCTCATGGTATACAGCTAATCATAGCAGAAAAATCACTTGATAGTTAAAGGATAAGACACAAATTTTGCCTTTGAATAATTCTTGGTCACATATACAGAATAGAACATTTATGTGGCTACAATTTGTTGAAGATGTTCCACAGGAAGAGTATGTTGTCCATTAGGATTCTTTTTTACAAAGTCATGAACTGGCAAATAACTTCTAATGCCCATCCAATGAAATAGGAAAAAATGATATTCCTTTTCTTAACTTCTTATGAAATATCATGATAGTTTGCAGGGAAATGAAGTATAACAGTGGGGATGCTACATATGTACTTTTTATAGTTGTGCAGTTGTTTAGACTCTTTTCTGCTAAAGCCAAGTGTGAGCCACTTAGTTTCATTTGATTCCACTGGCTGGAGGAAGAGTGACAAATGTCTCCAAGCTGTATATTATAGAGGGAATTAAGATAAACAATTTGATGCTAAATGCCAAATAATTACCTGACTAGAAAAATGACATTAAACCTTCAAGATAAAAAGATTAGGCAAGCCAGGTACAGTGGCACATGCCTATAATTCCAGTGACTGGGGAGGTAGAGGCAGGAGGATTGCAAGTTCTAGGCCAGAGGTAGCCTGTATAACTTAGTGAGACCCTGTCTCAAAATAAAAAATAAAAAGTGGGCTGAGGGTGCAGCCCAGTGGTACAATGCTTGTAAAGCTTGTGCAAGGCCCTGGGTTCAACCCCCAGTACTAGGGGGGAAAAAAAGCGAAAAAAGAAAAAAGTAAAAAAAAAAAAAAAAAAAAAAGATTAGACAGAGAGTTGGGGCCATGATTTTGAAGTGAAAGGATACTTTATTGATTATTATTACCATTGGTATTAGTGAAATCATGACATGTTGGGTTTAGTGTAGACAGCTCAAAGACATTTTGCTCTCATTCTAGCTTAAATTTTTTGTTTGTGTTTTTTGTTTGTTTGTTTATTTTGAATATACTATGTGTACTAACATTATTATGTTTCTTCTGGCCGGTAAAACACCAGCCAAAATACACAAAAGATTAGTCTTTTGGGAAGCAGTAATGCATGCAGAATAGAAAGTTAGAGATTTATAGAAAGAACTTCCAACATTTTTTTATATCAAAGAACTGTCATATATGTTAGATTTGGCACTATTGCTTTCTGTTCCAGAGTCTCTAAAAGATATTTTTATCACTGGGCCAAATGAAAAGCCAGGACAGCATCAGCAAAGAATCTCTATTCACATGACCCTCAATTTTCTACCTTTATCTATATTTCCCCCTAGCAATAAAAGAGAATGGATAAATACCACAAAATTTTATTTCCAAAGAAAATTCTTTCCAAATTTATCTGGTTGACTATATTCTTCTATCAAATTGCCATATGACCAGAGTCATTTCTACTTTGAAAGCAGGTCAGATCTTTGAAGCTATAAATATTCATTAGTCATCTATGGGTAAGGCTCCCCCCCTAGGGAGAGGCAAGTTACAGTTAAGGTAAACTGGTACAAGAAAGAAACCTGAAATGGAATGCCTCAAAGGCTATAGAAGTTTGGTTTTTATTCATGGTGTGGGCCATGGAGTACATAAGCAGGTACATCTTTTCCACAAGGTCTTGCAGTGTCTCAGGCCCCTTCTATGATGTTACTTTGAAAGTTTCTGGATTTTGCTCTTGTGCACAAGATTCAAGAAGGGTTGCTAATCCACACCCAGCCTATACGAAAGGGAAAAGAGGCCTGAAGGACAACTGGCTTTATTTCTAAGGACATGACTCAGAAGTTACATACATCACTTGTGATCCCATTTACCTGACAAGAACTGAGTCATGTGGCCACATCTAGCTATAAAGGAGGCTAGGTGGCCCTAAGTCCCAGGCCCCCAGGAGAACTTGAAGATAGTGTTCTCTAACTAAAAAGATGAAGTAGAGAATGGGTTCTGGGGACAGCTAGTGGTTTCAGCCACACTTACTGTAACTGGAAAAGTGCTGTTATTATATATGTAAATGTTCACTGAAATGTGTGTGTGTGTATTTGTGCGATCTTATGTGCTGTGAGATTTTTCACATGTTCATTAATAGCAATTAATGGGAAGAATTAAGAGGAAATAACATTTCCTCTAAAGGATAAATTGAACATGGGAAAAAACTTAAGATCTTGTTCAAGGTAGTCAACTAATCATAGATAAGTATCTTGATATCTTGAATCTTATTCCACTTAATAAGTCAGATCTCCTACTTTTTAATTATTCACTGGAATGGATGTAAATCCTAGTTTTGGAAAGTAACTTTTATCTTTTCCCTTCACACTCTTCCAGTCCCCAGCTTAAATTAAATTTAAGTTGTTGAATTACTTTTTTGATCAAGTTTTTCAGGTTTTATCTTATTTCCTGTTGAAAATTAGGGCTGTGCATTTCACTGGTTTTAGTAAAAAAACAGATAAAACCAATTAGATTTCATAGATTATGAACATTGATTGGACCCTGCTCTAAAAGCAATGTTTTATTTAATCTTTTTCACCATGCTGTGATATATGTATTTTCAGGCATTCTACAGGTGAGGGGACTGGGACTTAGCGTGGTAAGTCACCTACACAAAGTCGCCTGTCTAGTGTGCCTTCTATTATAGCCTGGACTCTATATCACAACATTGTACCTCTATAAGAAAATTAAGCCTGTTGCTCAAGTATTTGAGACATAAAACTAAAATCTACTCGTGTGAATGTATCATCACAGTCTGTGCAATGCACACACTCCAATATTCAGTGTGGCCTGTATTTGAGATGATGGTATTTTTGAAAAAGATATCAAAAGGGATATGTGCTTTCCTCAGCTTTGGTTTGCTCTCCAAAAATCATACCACCCTTCAATGCAACAATAAACCTAGTGAGTTAGAGCATTTCTTTTTCACATTTTCATAAAAATCAAGTACTTTTGATCCTTTCTCTATTGCCAAGTGCAGAGGTGCACATAGCCTGTTTTCTTACTGGAAAATGACTACAAAAATACAGCCATCTCACCAATGATAGATAAGAAGTACTGAAATAGCATTAATAATTAATGGGCAGACAAGATGAAACTCCAGTTGCTCAGACTGCTGTCTCCACATAATCTGTATTTTATACAAAAGGAGAAAGAACTCAATGGAATTTCAGCTGTGACCGGATAAAAACTGCCAGCAAAATGTGATAAGGAAAGTCTAATGTGTATATTAATCATGTTTATAGCTTCTCATTTGTTGATATATTAGCCTAAACTCCCTTTAAAAATACATTTTTGATCACCAGTAGATTCATTTAGTGCAACCAAACCTCCACTAGGGTCCAATTAAGGTCTCTAATTTTTATTAATCAAAAATAATTAATCTATCCCATAAATCAAGGGACAAATGGGTTAAGAATTTTAGTGCAAGATGAGAAGCATTAAGGAAAGAAATCTAGAAAAGTTTGAGGCATGATGTAAATATGCCATTGTATGTTTATAGCTTCAGTTAACATTTGGCACTTTTATTATACAAATTCTTTTTCTAGATATAATGAACATATATGACTCAAAGTGAGACACAATTTACTCTTGAATGGTGTAGACTTCAAATGCAATTCATTTTTATTTTCTCTGGATCAGTTATAACAAAATAGATTACAGAGTTGGGATGGGGAATGGAGTGTTTCTAGAGATGGCTGTATTTTTATGGTTAAAAGTCTAGGAAAATAAGATTTGGTTTAATCTAGAAGAAAATGAGTTGCTAGGTTAAAAAATGGGGGGCATTGAAACAACTCAAAATATAGAAACTAAAACTAAAGAGAATTTTTATTCAGTTATATCTGTTCAGTAATCCTTGAAAGTTACACCTAGCTGTAACCCAAATTTGTCACAAACACTAAAATTGAGTGGGAGGTAGTGGGTGAAAGAGGATGTGGTAAAGATAGAAAACTCTCCCCCACACACCCAGATGAATGATGCCAATTAGAGTAGTTTGCTATAGTTATATTTAAATGTTGAATTTTATAACTTTGATACCAACCTAAATATTTTTGTGGCTGTAATGCTAGCCCATAAGTCTTGTTGTTGTTAGGTGCTGTCAAGTCGAGTCTGACTCATAGAGACCCTAGGTACAACAGATGAAACACTACTTGACACTGTGCCATGCCTGGCACTATGTCAGTGCTTCTCTGCTATTCACAAGATTTTCAATAGCTGATTGTTTCAGGAGTGGGCTGTCAGGTCTTTCTCCCAAGTCTAGAGCACCTTGTATTCCCAGACAGTCTCCCATCCAAGTACTAATCAGACCTGACCCTGTTTAGTTTCCAAGATCTGATGAGATCAGACACCCTAATGGTAAGGCTGCAGGCCCATAAGTCTCAGCACTAAAATAAATTAGAGTAAGCCTTAACACATCAGGATATGGAAGAGTGTAGATCATACAAAATTTAAAAAGTAGCCAGGTGTGGTGGCAGCAATCCCAGCACTTGGGAGGCAGAGACAGAAAGATCACAATGAATTCAAGGCCAGCCTGGGTCTACGTAGTGAGTCCCAGGCCAGCCTAAGCTACAGAGTGAGACTGTCTCAAATAAATGCAAGATTAAATAAATTAAATAAAACAAAACAAAAATTTAAAAAGTAAGACTAAAGATACTAGAATTACAACCCTAAAATGCTATAAGTTTTGTTTGCTAATTGAAATATTATTCTTTTGGTGGAATATATTAACTAAAAGGATCATGGCTTAGGGTAGGAATTATTTGATGAGTTAATTTCTCACAAAAACTAAATAAAATTATATAGGTAAAAACAATTTCCCAGACACAAATTCACCCCTAGCCATGTCTCCACCCAGCAACCTGAGCCACTGGACTCCACAGCAAGCAGGAGGGATGAAAAGGGCTCCCTGTGTTCAAATTATTCCATCACTACTATTGGAAAAAGAATTCACAGCTCTTTTTTGACCAGTGGCCAATCAGTATAATCACTAGCCCTATAAAAAGATAATATATTATTAGTGAATTTAGCAAATTTTTATAAGCTGATATATATTGGAACCTTATCTGCCAGGTCATCTAAAGATTAGATGCATTATGTCATAAATAGAGCCCAACACAGAGACCCATGAGTCAGTCAGGCAAACCTGTTACCTTCCATGAGTTTGTTTATTCATTTGTAATATAGAGATTATAATATCTGATCAGACATCTAGCGAGGTTTATTTTAAATGAGAAAATGTGTGAAAAGGGGTCTATGTAACCATAACACCCACACAGATGTGATGTGTAATTATTAAGCTATATGAATTCTCCTCTTTCTGTAAGGATTCTTAAGAATCCAGGATTAAAGCTGAAACGCTGGGTCCCCAAGCTTTGTTCATTCCCTTTAGAAATCTACCATTAGCTTACTACCAGCATGTCCCCAAGCAAGGCCTGAAGAATACTTATTCCACGAAAAATCAGCAAAGGTAATTACAAAAAGGAGATTTCGGTAAAACCTGTTTGAGAAACAGATTTCCTATACCACATTCCTATAAGACTCCTCAGAGTATTTAATGTGCAAATAGGGACCTTTAAAAGGAAGGGTATTAGATGGAGTTTTGTCAAATTTACTTGGTCACAGATATTATTTATTACTTATCACCCCTTTGGATTTTTATTCTGCAGAAATTGCTTTAGAAAACATTGATGACACTTTTTTGTAATTTTTCAGAATACATGCCCTGAGACACAGTAGCTTTGAATTCTCATAAGGCTCATTGTGTTAATCTAGAGATCAGGGTTTCTGAAAATGTGATTCCTTGACATGCTTGATTAAAATGCAGGTGACAGAGCCTGCCTCAGACCTTAGGTAGAATAACAGGAATATGCATTTCTATGGGTTCCTTAGGTGATTCTGAGCCATAATATCCCAGACCATGGTCTAAAAAATGCCACTGCTGTGGGACAGGGGAATGGTGGGCCTGAGGTTTTAATGGCTTAGTAGCATGTGTCTCATCTGTGACAGATCTGTACTTTTTGAACTTGGAAATGGCAGATTCATCCTCAGAAATTTCTAGGTAAATCAGAACTTTTACTGACTAACCAGCCACCTGTAAGGACAATTGTACTATGCATACAGTACTTTCCTGATGTAATGTTCTGCCTTTATTAAAAAGTGAAAAGGCCATAGATTCACACTTCTCTGATTAGGAACACAAGTATTTCTCTATATGAGTTATTTGGAAATCCAAATTTATATGTCTGGGAAAGAAGTTTAACATCTACTTTGCCAGCAAAGCTACTATAAATGGAATTGGGGAAGAAAGTTGGACACCTCTGTTGGACCATGAGCATAATAAAGTGAAGTAATACTACCTAAAAATAGCTGAGGTGCTAAATGATAGTGTAAACATAGCAGGCCATGGATAAGGACATAGTTTGAAATTAAACTGGAAAGTGGGTAAAATCCATGGATCTTGCAGCTCATATTAATTACCAGAAATGCTACCTGTTAGTGTGTATTCAGGGGAGAGGGGGCACATTTTTCACTCTCTCTAGCACTAAAAGTCTTTTATATGTCTCTTTTTATGTATTTCCCCAAATAGTTTATGTATTTCCCAAAATTGTGTATCTGTGAGTACCCAAATAAGAAAAAATAAAATGTTTTTATTCAGGTGGCTCTGTGCAGTGTTTGTCACCAGCTATTTGTTCCATCAAAATCAAACTTTTAGGTTTCTCATTCCATTTCTCTTTTCCCAGTAATCTTATTTAATTAATAACTTTTAGTGTATACATTAATGGGTTTCATTATGACATTTCCATACACCTATATTGCTCATGCCTGTAGCTAAGGCTGTGGCATCCAATCCTGTCTGATCTCAGAAGCTAAGCAGGGTTGGGCCTGGGTAGTACTTGGATCGGAGACCACCTGGGAACACCAGGTGCTGTAGGCTTGGGAGATGGACCTGGTAACCCACTCCCAAAAAATCAATCTGCCATTGAAAACCTTATGAACCGCAGAGAAGCACTGATAATAGTGTTACCCCTGTTGTATGTAGGGTCGCTATGAGTCAGATACCTACTCAAGGGCACCTAACAACAACAACAACATATTGCTCATGGTCACCTCCCCCAAGACCCCTCATGACCACCTTCCACCAGACCCTCCCTCTTCACAGATGGTCCTCTTTATACTTGCATGACTTGTGTGTGTGCATATCTATATCTATATCATCCATATCTGCATCTATCTATCTATCTATCTATCTATCTATCTATCTATCTATCTATCTTCTCATTGTCTTTCTGTATCATGGAAGAGAACATGGGCTGTGAAGTCAGTTTGTTTAAATTTGAAACCTAATTCTTCCGTGTACTAAAGTTCCTAATCTCTCAAATCTTCAGAATGTTTAATCTGTAAAATGGAACAACAATGATATCTACTGCTCAGAAATGCTATGTGCATCATATGAGAAATGTATAGTGCCTGGCATATCTTCAGACCTCAAAATTGCTAGTTGTCACCTTCACAGTCCTGGTTAGCATTGGGATCGTATTTTATAGCTCTTTCCTATCCCTCACTGAGCCTAGAAAATAGCCACACACAGAGATGAGAATTATTGAATGAATTGGGGAAGCTGAAAGAATGAACATATTAAATTGATCTGGGGACTTTAAAAACACCCTGAATGTTTTATTTATTCATTGTTATTATTTGACATTAGGCATATTATTCGACAATTCTGGGAAGACTAAAATCCATGGTGACATAGTTTTACCTCAAAACTGCTTTTTTATGCTGGGCTCAAGAGTCACAGTGAGTTTCTCAGTCATATGGATTCTGCCCTTCCCTTGGCACTGTGCCCTGTTTGTACATTCCTTTAAATACCTGTTTCAAAATGATCTTTTGGAAAGAATGTAGCTGATCATCATAGAGATCTTGGAGAGGCAACATACTGTCAAGATAATAATGATTTATTTGTGGAATTACCATACTATTATCTGCACTTTGGTCTTCAAGGAAGTATCTTTTTGGTTCTATCCAGATAGCAAAATGGTGAAGCACTTCACCAACTGAATATAAAATTGCTATAATGAAAAATGTGGTGTGTGCTGATGAATATTGCTTCCATGCTGGTGTAAGGTAGAGATGTTGCTAGACAGCATGCCAGGAAAAGCTATACCCGCTGATTGCACTTTTAACCTGATGATAAGCAGGACACTGAAAACTGGTAGAATGAGAACTACAAATATTTAAGCTATCACTTCACCCCTAGATCTGATGATGGAAGGTTTTATCTTAAAGTCTGGATAAAAGTGAAATGAATTGCCTGCTCTACACATTAGGATTTGGCAGTAATATAACTTGTACTTTCCTTGTGGTTAGTGTGGCAGGGATAGGGATTCAGGGTGGGAGAATGGATGAGGATGACCTAAAACTGACCCTTTCAGAGCTGGAGGGAAGTGAAATACAGCAGTGGTCTCTCCTCCCTGCACTACATTGTGAGTCTGTCTTGATCATTTGGGTCCAGAATATGTTTTTCACCCAAAGCTAAATGTGAGCTAGTCTGATGATTTCCTAAATGTGACTTATTGGTCATATTGTGCTCTATTGAGAATTACTACTAGGGTTTAGCTCAGTTGGTAGAGTGCCGCTGTTCACTCTCTGAGACCCTGGGTTTGATACCCAGCACCACAAAAGTGATAGAAGGCCCTGGAAGCCCACTCCGGGAACAATCTGCCATTGAAAACCCTATGAATAGCAGAGAAACACTGACATAGTGCCAGGGATGGCACAGTGTTGAGGAGTGTTTTGTTTTGTTGTACACAGGATCACTAAGAGTCAGACCTGACTCCATGGCACCTAGCAACAACAACTGGGTCATAAAATCAATTTAGTGGTTAGAAGCCAGTAGAAATCAAAGGACAGATCAAAGTACAAAGCACATAGCAAGGTTTAGATTTGTGAAATTTTGTTTCAGTTGTGCATGCACACATGCATTCATGCATGCATGTATGTGTGTACAACATGTCATGATGCAAATTGTATTTCCAATTTTGGGCTCAGTCTTTAAAAATTTTAAAAGCCACTGGCTACTAAACAGCATTCCAGTGCCCATTTATAATGCAGGTTGCCAAATAGCAAAAGGAGATGTTTCCACTGTATCTCTCAGGTTGCTCATCACTGCTTGCCTCTTTTCTGTGCACTTGACTGAGTTGCCCATCCAACAGGGAATGTGGCTCACAGCTGACTTTTATTGAGCTCTTATCTGTCGTTAAACCATGTACTAAGTGGTTTATGTGTATTTTAATCCTCAAAATGACCCTGTGCATCAGATACTATTAGCAATCCCCTTTATCTGGGGTTTCACTTTCCATGGTTTCAGATACTGATGTTCAGCCACAGTACAGAAATGTTAAATGGAAAATTTCACAAACAAAGAATAAGTTTTAAATTACACACCATTCTGACTTATATGATAATCAGTCACACCAGCCCATTCCATCCTACCTGGGACGTGAGTCATCCCTTTGTTCCGTGTATCCATATTGTAGACACTGCCTGCTTGGTACTCACTCAGCAGGCCCCGTCTAGAGTAGTTGTCACAGTAACACAGTGTGAGTGTTCAAATAACCCTTACATAGCAGCCTACTGCTTCATCACAATGCTTATGTCATTGGCCTCATGTTGTTGCGTTGGCACTGAACCATCTCGTGGTGTCACAAGAAGAAGGGTGGGTACAACAAAACATTTTAAGAGAGCCCACATCCACATAACTTTTATTATAGTATTTTTTACACTTGTTCTGTTCTACTATTATTGTTGTTAATGTCCTACAGTGTCTAATTTATAAATTAAACTTTGTTATGCAGGTATGTATGTATAGGGAAGAAGATAGTCTATATAGGGTTTGATACGATCCACTGTTTCAGGCATCCACTAAGGGACTTTGAAGTGTGGGTGGACTACTACATGTAATGACTGGTTTTATAGGTGGAGAAGCTGAGATCAAGGAAAATTAAATAACTTGCTTAACTTTAGAAAGGGAGAGCTAGGATCTGAACCTGGACAGCTTGGTTCCAGAGTTTACATCTGACAATTATTAGGACTCTGTTATAGTCTGCTTAAGGCCCTATTAAAAAATACTACAATTGAGTTGCTCATAAACAACATAAACTTATTTCTCATAGTTCTGGAGGCTGGGAAATCTAAAATCAAATCACCAGCAGATTTTATGTCTAGTAATGGCCTGCTTCCTCAGAGATAACATATTTTCTTGTGAGCTCACATGGTAGAAAAGGAAATTGAGCTTCCATGGGCCTCTTTTATAAGAGCACTAATTTCAGAGCCTTCATGACCTAACAGTTTCCATAGTCCTCACCTCCTATTCATATTTTGAATTTCAAAGTATGAATTGGAGGGAACAGAAACATTAACCACAGTGGAGTCTAAAGCCAAAGAGGCTCTGGGTCCTCTCCCATTTTATTGCCAATTCTGTTCCTTCCCTGCTTCAAACCAAGGATGTAAAAGGGCTTCCTGTTGCAACATCTCTGGTTTTTTAACTCAGCACAACAGATTCTTTAGGTTGGATCATATGAAATTCCCAATATTCCCAACATTGAACCAAAAAGCCAGAAATTCCATATGGTTCAACCCAGCAGCCCTTCCTATGTGCAAATGGGTAGTAAAGAATGAATAATGTGTTACCTCTTGGATTAAGGCATTTATAAGTGAGGGATTGATGAAATGGACATCTACGATCTTTTCTGTGTCATGTTTCAATTCCTTCTGGTTAGGTTTTCACAGGGACATGTTTGCTGGGAAACTGCAACAGGATGGTAGAATATTCAAGCTGACAAGGTCTTTATTAACTGTTCAAACTGGACCATTTAAAAATATATATATGAGGAAACTGAGCACTAATGAGATAAAGTAACTAATGCCAAGAATAAATTACTGGCAGAGCTGAGACTAGAATTCAGGTTTGTATGCTTTTTATTTTTGGTCTTGAAGATTTCAGTTTCACCAAAATAATTGCCTATATGTAGATTTAAAAGTCCTAGAATATGTGGATATTGTGAATTTTGCCCCACCCCATGCCCCTATTGATTGATAAGTATTTCAGAGTTAAATTTAAAGCTCAGCATTGTTGTTAGGTGCCATCATGTTGGGTCTGATTCATACCAACCCTATGTACAACAGAACAATACATTCCTCAACAGTATGCCATTCCTGGCACTGTGTCAGTGCTTCTCTGCTATTCACAGAGTTTTCAATGGCATATTATTTCAGGAGTGGGCTGTCAGGTCCTTCTCTAATTTTTGCAGTGCTGGGAATTGAACCCAGGGCCTTAGAACATGAAGAGCAGTGATCTAAACCCCAAACTCCCAAAACCATTATTAATAGTTACAATTCAACCTTTATTTCCCTTTGGTTTGCTTGTTTGTCTTGTTTGTTTGCTTATTTATTTAGCTCTAATATCTTATCCTTCTTGGTCCTGCTGTGTTATATGATCTTATGAGTGTTCCAGTTATGGAAGTGTTCCAGTTATGGAAGAGGATTCAACCCTATCCACTTGAGTGACCAGATAGGCAGTGAGAGGTGAAGTCAGAAGGGAGAGGCAATGGTGTAAAGAAGGACCCAGGAGATAGGGAGCTGAGGGAATGAGCAGAGGTTGATTAAGAAGCAATGAACATTCTAGATCAGCATGCTGGACAACAAACAGACAGTGACAGTGCCACAGATGGGGCCCATTACCCCTGAAGTAGAAGTAGAGCTGGTCTGATTTGTGACTTTAACATGGCCTCAGCTGATGCTTCCTCATAGCACTCTGCTGCAGGAGCCCTTCATTACAGCAAGGCTAGGCCCCTATACCCTTCCCTCTTATTGTGGAGTCTCAGCCTCCAGTTTTGGCTTGTGCTATGGACACATGCTCACCTCTGAATATATTAACCTTTCAATGAATATCTCCTTCATCCATTTTCCTGACCACTGAATCCCCAAGTAATCTTTTATTTATCTCATTTTTCTATACTAACATGCTCATATTTTATACTCACATTTTAGGTTGTGAGCTCCTTAAGGAATGTGTTATGTTTGTGTGCCTCCCCTAACATGCGTCAGTACTTTCCTTATTGGGTATGACCATAATGTATCTTAAATAAAAAGAGGCAATGGCATTTGAGTGATCCTGTATTCCTACATGTATTCAGAAATTAAAAGATGCATTAAAGTTTGAAAGTTGACATTACTGTTTGTTGTTCTAACTGCTGATTTCCAGTGACCACTAGGGAAGTCTTTATACTGAAAGAAACAAATGAATGTAAGACTCTTGAATATTTGTTGGGGTTTTTATAATCAATAGATACTATTTGCCTTTATCATTTGATTTTATGCTTTTAGAGCTGAGTCTAGTTAATTATTCTAAATCCATTTAAAAGTCATTATTGTTGTTGTTAGGTGCCATCGAGTCGGTATCCGACTCATAACGACCCTCACAGGGTTTTCAATGTCTGTTTCGGGATTGCCTTGGGAGTGGATTGCCAGGCCCTTCTCCCATTTTTGCGGTGCTGGGAATTGAACTCGGGACCTCAGAGACTGCAGTGCAGCACTCTACCAACTAAGCTAAATCCCAGCCCTTAAAAGTCATAGGCATTTCAAATTATTAGAATGTTTTTCTTTCCCTAAAATGTTTGTTCTCTCACTGTCATTCTATGCTGTCACTAAAATGGAAAGGGAAGTGATAACTCAAGAAATATGCCACCAATCTTAACTGATTATTCTGTCATCAAAAGATTGCAGAATGAAAGCAGGATGACAGAAATTTCCTTTGGTAGCTATTTCTCCCATGACCCAGAGCTATGTACCACTTCATGTGATAACTCTTTAATTAGTTGGAGCTTTACCATCCTCTGCCTGAATCTCATTCTCAGCCCAAATGTTCACTTATCTGAACCAAAGTGCTACATGACATCTTTATTGTTTTAGGGATGCACAGTCACCATTCCCAGGCTGCCCTCACACTATCTCAGACATGTGGTATATAACACATTTTTAAATTCAGAGGAGAATACAGAGGAGAAACAAAAGCCATGCTAGTTTGAATTCTCTTGTTAACAATTTACCAGTTCTTACCGGGCTTCAGTTTATATACACTCCTAAAGCATGCAAGTTTTGTACATGAACAGTGCAATAACAAGTTGAAAAGATTCAACAGGTTGTCTTTCAGTAGCAACAATATGAATATAGATAGTCATTCCCACAGGAAAATACAAATCTTGCTTCTTTTCTTATTATTGTGGAAGAAAACAGATATTGTGGGAAGGAAATCAAGAAAATATACAGAAAGGGGCCTGTTATTGAGAAGATATGAGACTGTCTTTTCTGATAAAAATTATTGAGGGAGAATAATAGTAAATATGCCCAGTAAATTAGAAAGAAATAAGGGCATCCAAAAGTCAGAAATGAATAAATAAATGGGGAGGATGTAAGAAGTATTCAACATAATAAGCCAGCATGATCAGTATGATTGTAGTTCAGGATAGTGAAAGGGATGAACAACATTGGGAAGAAGTGACCAATAACATTAATATGATGATCCTAAATTCCAAATTGGAGATTTTGAGAAGGCCAATAGGTCTGACTGATTTAATTGACATGAAGATCTGGGACCAAGCTGAAAATTAAGTGAGAGGGGAAACAGAAAGGCACATGGGCTAAAACATGAAGTAGTATAAGAAAACCAAACTTCATGTAAACTGGAGTGGATAATAATTGCATGTTACATATCTTTTTGAAGGATTCTGGCTAATATAGCATACATGCAAAGGGAAAAAGCTGTCAAGAGAAACTGTTCCTAAGGAAGCCCAGATGTTGGACTTACTAGACAAAGACTTTTAAATCAGCTATTTTAAATATATGTGGGAAAGAAAAGAAACCATGTCCAAAGAATAAAATGAGAGACTAAAAACAATATTTCACCAAATGCAGAATATAAAGAAGTAAAAATTATAAGAGAATCAAATAGAAATCAAAAAGTTGAGAAATATGCAGCCTCAAATGAAAAAATCCAACAGAGGAACTCAACATCTGATCTGAGTTGGCAGAAGAAAAAAAATCAACGAAAAGTTGCTCTCCCTTATGTGAAGTTTCACCTTCTGTGCTTTCAGTCACCCATGATTAACTTTGATGAAAAACATTAGATGGACAATTCCAGAAATAAACAATTCATAAGTTTTAAATTGCGTATCAATCTGAATAGCATGATGAAATTCTATACCATCCCACTCCATCCTGTCCAGGATGGAAATCATCCCTTTGTCCAGTGTATTTATTCTTTATGCTCTACCTCTCATTGGCAACTTACTGGTTATCTCAGTTATTAGATCAACTACAGCTATATCCTAGTGTTTGTGTGTTCAGGTAACTTTATTTTAGTTAATAATGCCCTAAAGTGCAATAGTAGAAATGCTGACAGTTTTATTACAGTATATTATTACATTATTTTATCATTACTGTTGTTAATCTCTTGCTGTGTGTAATTTATAAGTTAGACTTTATCGTAGGCATGTACATATAGGAAAAACACTCACATGGATGTAGTTCAGTACTATCTGTAGTTTCAGGCATCTCTCAGTGGTCTTGGAATACATTACCCATGGGCAAAGGGGACAACTGTAGCTCAAATAAGGTGATACAGTCTTAGAAGTAGAATGGAAAAATGAATGAAAAAAGAAGAATGTAATATCAGAGATTCATGAAATCTTATCAAGGCATACTAATACGTGTATAATTGGAGTTACAAAGAGAAAGAAAGAATATTTAAAGAAATAGGGGCCAAAACAATATCAAATATTATGAAAAACATTAATTTACCCATTCAAGAAACTCAACAAATTCCAGGTAGGATATTCTCAAAGAAATCTAAACTTAGACACATCATAATCAACCCATACAAGGAAAGAAAGAAATAATCTTGAAGACAGGACAAGAATAACTCATCAGGTACAAATGATCCTCAGTAAAATGATTAGCTGAGGGAGAAGTTGGGTAGGAATAACTTCTAATGCTCTGTAGCACAGTGGGATAACTATGGTTGACAATGATTAATTGAAGATTTCAAAATAGCTAGTAGAGAGGATCTTGAATGTTTCCAAGACAAAGAAACAATAAATGTTTGAGATGGTAGATATACAAATATACTAGTCTGGTCATTAAACATTCTATACATGTATTACAATGTCACACCATACCCTATAAATTTGTACAACTACTATGTGTTAATTTAAGAAAGAAAATATATGTTTAAATGATCACAACAAATTGAATAGCTGACTTTCAACCAGAAACCATGAAGTCCAGAGAGCACTGGGATGAAATATTCCAAGTGCTATCAAATAAGAATTCTCTATCCAGCAAATTTATTCTTCAAAAACAAAGGAGAAATTAACAAATATCCAGCTAAACCAAGATAGAAAATTTGTTATCAGGGCCACCTTACAAGAAATGTTCAAGGAAGTTCTATACTATGATGTGAAAGGAACATAGAAAGCAATTTGAATTTATGTGAAGAAACAGCTGGAGTAGCTACTATGTCAATAAACATAAAACATGGTGGACATTTATTTATTTATTTATTTTGGTTTGGTACTCCATTTAAAAATCCTATCTGATTGTAACGACAACTGTACACATCAGTAACTACACTTTGTGGTGGTGGCCATATAATGTATAAAGATTTAATTTGTGTACAGTGCTACTGCTATGCTTTGGATGGTTAATGTCCTCCAAATGCCCATGTATTGAAGGTACCATCTGCTGGGCAAAACAGCGCACTCCTGTAATCCCAGTGACTTGAAAGTTTGAGGTAGGAGGATGGTGAGTTCAAGGCCAGAGGGAGCCTGAACAACTTAATGAGATCCTGACTCAAAAAATAAAAAAAGAGCTAGAAGTGCAGTTCAGTAGTACAGATCTTATCTAGCATGCACAAGGCACTGAGATCAACCCCTAGTACTAAAAAACAAACAAACAAACAAAGGCATCATCCCACAGTGGTACTGTTGGGAGGTGTTATGGACATTTAGGAGGTGAGGCTTTATGTGAACCCCCTGGGTCATAGCAGGTGTATCCCTAGAGGGGGTTGTAGGATGCCACCCTCTTCGCCTTTCTTCTTTTCTCTTTGGCTCATGAGGTAAGCAATTTTGCTCCATTGTGTGTTCTTGTCATGATGTGCTACCTTGCCACAGGCCTAAAGTAACAAAATCAATCATTAATGGACTGAACTTTTCAAAACTGTAAGCCAAAATAATATTTTTCTCTTCTTCATAAGTTAATTATCTCAGGTCTTTTGTTATAGTAAAAACTAACACAAATACAAAGGAGTAGGGCAAGAATGGAGCCATATAGAAGTAAAGTTTTGTATATTGTTGAGATTAAATTGGTGTTAATCTGAACTACAGTGTTTAAATATAGATATAAATTGCAATTCCAATGACAACTAATAACAAAGTAATTAAAATATAGTAAGAGGAAAAAGAGCATTAATTTAGTACCTTGGAGAATATCTTCTTGAAGAAAAAGAAAGCAATAATGGAAAATAGAAGAAAAAAACATAGAAATCAAAAAAGAACATGACAGATATATACCCTGCCTTACCAATAATTACATTTTGTAATTATTCCTTCCCAAGAATCAGTTTTCACTAACTTGAGAGGCATACTGCTATCA